>JAUTXW010004671.1:200000-460000 GCA_030620095.1 Kuschelorhynchus macadamiae
TAGAATTGACCTTCGTGGCTAAAAACCCATAAAACCATTGAAAGTGAAATTTACAGGGCCTCTCATTTAAAAAATGCAAGTTATATTTATATCTCTGAAAATGACTATTTTTCATAGTCTGTAAATGTCATATAAAATAAGAAAGCTACCTATAGTAGATTAAAACATGGACAAATTAAAAAGACCACATTTACATAGAATCACCAAAATTAATATTATTTAACCTATTTCTAGGTTTTGATCAGCATGACTTTCCTAGAATATCTCATAGCACTATAAAAATTTAGTTAATTAAGAATAAGCAGCTATTTTTTAACACCAGCGGTTGCGGACCCATCATTAGAGAAACTTCCCTTCTTTTTTTAGGATAGAAATGAGCAGGTTTAAGCTTTCCATTTTATTCTTTAACCACTCTGTGTATTCATCCCCTAATTCCTTATTTTACACCTTAAACATTACTATGAAAATATGGACCATCATGTTCTAATAGACTCGTAAATAAAACATTAAGATGAATCTGTCATAATTCATAATATACGAAAAATCCCCTTATTATATTATTAAAGTATTGAAACAGCCAAAATTTTGGAAAAATATAAGTTGGGTTTTTTCGGCGTTTTAGGGCCCTTAGAACACAAACCCTGTTTTTAGAATATCATTTTTCAAAAAAAAGCTACCTTTTATAAAAACTTCTTCTTCTAGAAAAAGACCACCACGATGCTTATTTTCGGTTTTGTTATACAGGGTGTATAAAAATTTTCAAAAATATGAAATATTGTCAAGAGTGAACTAGCATAATTTTTTTATTTTAAAGAAAAATGATACTTAATATTTCAAATTCAAAAAACGGTTAAATATTTAGGAAAATTTAAAAAAACCGTAATTCTCATCTTTTTGAATTGACAATGGTAGAAGTGGATGGAATATGGATGCGCTGTGTTTATACAGACAAATAAATTATTTTATTAATACAGTGTAACAGGAATAGGTAAAAATATTGAAGGTAAAAATGCAAAATTATCAGATTTAGGGAATTTTTAAATTTTTCTGATGATTTATCTGATATTATGGATTTAACCTTCGAATTTGCAATATTTTCTTTATGTATTATTTTACCTTAAAATAAAAAATAGGGCTAGTCACTGTTGACAATATTTCATATTTTTGTACATATTTTTTATGGACCCGCATAGTATTATTTTAATAAGCAGAAGCTGTAGGAATAGTGTAATAGATTACCACCGCGGTAACCTCATCTGAGGACACCTTGTATATTAATAAAAATAGTCATAATTCAACATTTCGAAAAACGCCGATACACCTCAAATTTGTTTTTTATATATAAAATAATTTTTTTACAAACAATTTTCAAAATTCAAAAGCCTTTAGGTCTTCTAAAAAAACCGGTGAAAAACGTGGAATTTCACAGGTCGACCGTCGAATGTATTTTTTTGGCATATAAATTTTCCTTTATATAGGGTTACAGTGCAGATGAAACAGTCCTATAAAAACAAAACAAAATTTAGCATTATTTTAAACGGTAGAAGACGCCAAATTTATTTTATTTGTTGTATATAAATTTTTTGTTCACTGCACCAGGCCGTCCTAGGAGGGCGAAACACATTTTTAAATGCAATTTTTTTATATAGATACTATTAATATTTTTAGAAAATGGCAAAACAAGTGGAATTTACAAAGGTTACTGTGGAAATGCGAGTAAATGTTTGTCGAATATACAAGTAGTGTGATCGGCATTCATTGATTCTAGATGGATACTTGCCAAATGCACAATTATTTGTGTATTTGTCAAATACGCCAAACGTCCTTTAAATAGAGCCGGTATAATTTATAGAATTTTTCTAAACAACGTTTTTTTTATGGTAGGTAATCGATACGCTATAATTATATATTTTTTAGGTATTTAAATATATCAAGAAGCTGCGGAAAATCCTTAGTATTTCCACACTGCGGTTGTGATTTTATTTTGTTACATGAACCACCCTTTGACCGTGCATCTGGGGAACAATTTTGTGGAAAATTCGTCGAAAATAATGTATCTGAATTGGCTTACTATTCTCGGACAAGAGTTACGACTGTGGAATTTGTATTTAGCCGGGATTATGGTCACGCTTTTACTCTACAATTTTCTACAAAAAGTAAGTGTCCATCTAATACTACTACTCAAAAGGAGTTTAACTGGTCGAAAGAAAGTTAATATTGGTCGTGTGCCAATTATTTCCCAACTAAAAGCTTTTCCCGTGTTTGTGCTAGTTGGCTTATGATTTGAACTGATCATTTTAATATAATTTTAAAATGTTTTATTTCTATGTAACTGTATTCTGAAACTGAACCTGGCATATTTATAGTCAGTACGAAAAACCCATTTGATGGGCGCCTATATAGAATGTTTAATATGGAAAAAAAAGTTGTGAAAAAAGTTGATATATCGGATTCTAAAAATTCAAACTGAATCGATTAGAATAGTTATTTTTTGTTACTGTTTCAATAACTTCTGTCAGTATATGAGGAAAAACCCTGTAAAGCTTGGTCATTTCAACGTGGTCAGATTTCAATCTATTTCTAACATTCTTATTTTTCAAGATATCAAAATGATTCAGAAAACATGTATGATGGCTAGTTAGCAAGTTTTTTGTAACATTTAAAAAAATATAAAAATATGTCAATTGTCAAAGCTGTAAAGTATATAGGGTGAATTAAAAATTTGGCAGAAAAGTTACATTAAAAGTAGACATTTTTATTTTGTGCTCGAATAGGCGCGATATTAAAAAAAACATATTAACAAGCTGTCATGTTTTTCTGACCTAAAAAGCTTCATTTTGATCAATGTGCATTAGAAGTTTGATAATGTCTTTTGTTTCATAAGTAATATGAAGAATCTTACGCTTTTCAGAAAAACGTTTTTCTCTCTTTTGAAAGATAAATATGACTAGTGATTGGAAAGGGAATTTTGCACATAATGCGAATATGTAGAAATATACAGGTCGCATCCGGTTTAACCTGGACATTGAGAATTTATTCTTCGGTCAAAATAGGCATTTTAATAAGTTTTTTCACATGTGAAATTGCCAACACATAGATCCATGTCGACTAGTGGAGCTTGTCTGCGGCGGGTGTTGCCTTAGTTGGTAGAGGTATGGCGAATCCCACTCGAGGGCAGATATTTTCCACTTTTGCCTTTGAAATGAAAATGTTGGCTTGCGCATAGGAACCCTGATCTTACCCCTCGGAATATTTTTAAATATAAGCTGTATGAAAATAGAGGGCCAAAATATTGAGCAACTTAGCAAAAAAATAAGTGAAGAAATTAAATTATACTATCGGGGTGTAGCAAAAGCGAGAAAAAATGTACACATGTATCGCTAAAAACATAAGACACATGCGAAATGTCCCTTAGGTTTAAAGTTATTTATGTTTTTGTTGCTTAATTTAAATATTTTAATTTAGGCTTTTTCTATTACATTATAATTTATAACGGTAAGTTTCAGCAACATTTAATATAAATTTAATTTAAAAACAAGTTTAATATCATTTATTATGGGACCAATGTTAGATCAATATATCTGAATTAAAGTATGACCACAAAAGAAAAGTTTAAAGTTTTTTAACATGCAGCTAGTTACAAACAATACAAAAAATCAAAGTTTTCAGTATTACCAGTAATGAACTGAATAAAAAAAATGCCGAAGATGACTGTCAGTAGAAATTCTATTGGGGTCCGTCTCCCGGGGGAATAGCTCACGTGTGTGATGTTTTTTTTAACCCAAATAAAGTCTGTCTAACCCAAATTTATCATCCATTCAAATCGGGCTTAACCCAACTTTATGACTCAAATAAATCTTGTTTAACCCAACTGTGTGACATTTTAAACGTAAAAAATATGTATTAACCTAACCAATTAGTCCCTTTCAACCAACCAACCCCCCGGTCCCTGCCTTTGGACAACTAAAGTGAACGAGTTTTTATCTCTTGTTTGTCGTCAAAAGGACGAATTTTAAAAGCTTTGGCAGGTTGGTTAATCATAGAATACAGATATGAGTTTTTATATGGGCCTGATTGTGTTGCAAATATTATTTTGTCGAGGTGTACATAAAAATGACGTTACGGAGGTTGGGTCAGGATTGATTTGGCTAATGTTGGGTTACGGATTACGGATACGATTTTAAAACGACTAATTGGTTAGGTTACATACATATTTTTTACGTTTAAAATGTCACATAGTTGGGTTAAACAAGATATATTTGAGTCATAAAATTGGGTCGAATTCGATTTGAATGGATGATAAATTTGGCTTAGATAGATTTTATTTGAGTTAAAAAAACCATCACACAGGTCCTCTTTCCCGCACTTGTTAGGAAAATAACTATAGGTGACTGTTAGCTAGAATTATTAAATGAATTGTTAATAGAGATAGTATTTTTCATATTCTTCAATTTAGGTGTCACGTATGGTAGCATTGTCGATAATAATTCATTTTAAATGTTTCAGGAAATCAAATAATTTTCGAAGGTTTCCCAACCGCAGGCCGCGTGAACAACGCCAGTCAGATCATAACTTCACCTTTTTTTCCGCATTTATATCCATCAGATTTAACGGCAGAGTATGTTATCCAGTGTCATTCTAAGGAACCATGTCGGATCAGTTTACTCTTTACGGATTTTTTGATGGCCGATTCGTCTATTCTGGAGGTAATAAATGTATAATTCAATTAGTTATATAAGAAAATTTAATTTTTTTACTGAGTGGAAAGAAGTTGACATTACAACTTCTCATCGAGGTGCTTTGTAGTTTGTGCTTGTAGTAACTCAAAAACGCTTTTTCTTTTCAAGGCCTTATTATTTTCCCTGGACGAAAAAAAATGTCCTCAGTAAAAGTGTCTGTTTTTTTTTCATGAGGATTATATAAAATACAGTAATTTTTGATTTTAAATTTTTCTCATTTTCAAAAAATTTGTATTTTTTTGTTTACTGAAAAACAAACGATTTTCCTGTATTCTGCTAAAAAAAATTTGAAACCAACAGATATTTCAAGGTAGAACGTCATATTTCACAGTGTATATTATGTATGTATGTATATGTATCATTGGTTTATGTCCTACAACAGAACCCAGAATTTAAATTCACCCCGATATGTATTATATTAATATGTCGTTTCCTTTATAAGTTATTATTTCTTTTTTACAGGAATACCTTTTTTTTCAAATTATAAATTAATATTTTTTATAGATTTTTACATTTGAAATTTTCATATTTAGTTATTGCCAATCTCTCCTTTTTAACCGACTTGTATCTATCTTTTTTTCTTTTTATATTTGTTCTCGCATATTGTCTAAACGGCTTTTTTTTTTTGATGAGTCGAAAGCCAAATTGTAGAGTACGTTTTTCTGGTGGTCCCATATATTTTGATTGAAATCCGTTCACCCGTTTTTTTGTAATAATATTTAAAAAAAACACAGGTATAAACGCAGCGAGTTTTATAATTAAATTTTTATTTTTTAAATACACTTTTCAAACTAAAGCCATAGTAGAAGTAAACTAGTAGGTCTGCCCCTCAACAAATCCTTTGATCTATTTCTGCCACATTTTTTTCGCGTCGCGCGATCATTGGGGCCTACGGATATGGCCGAATTGTTGCGGAAGTTTCCGAACGCCGCGGCCGGCAAAGGGAAGAGTCGGGCACTAGCCAGAGATGTATTTAGGAAAATATGGGCACACAATAAAATAAAAAATATTGTTTGATCATCGGATGAAAAATTACTTGAAAACGGAATATTGTAAAATTGATGTAAGCAATAGTACTTCTGCATCTGCAAGATGAGAACAAATACGGCAAAATCAATGTAGATAAAGGATTTAAAAATGGCATGAAATCAAAAATTCTGGAACGCAGCTCGAACGACGGATCTCAACTGAAGCGCTTAGTATACTGCCAACAATCTGTCGAATTTTGTCGGCAGGGGGAAAATATTTGGGAGAGTAGCGCTACTGTTTATTTCTACTATGCTAAAGCATTGAGGTGTATAATAGACTATTTTTTTATGTTTATACATCGATTACTCCGCGATGCCTTGACCAATTTGAATGTTGTTTTTAAATTCAAGTTGCAATCGGATGATTGGAAGAGCGCTGCCCTCGTTTTTATGGTCGAACGCGAACTCTGCCTTTTGTTGTAAGGTTTTGCTTTTACTTCAGTAATTATTTATAATTACTTCTTACTTCTATAATTGTACTGTGCAATAAAAAAGCATTAAATAAATAAATAAATAAATAATTTTTATAGTAAATCGCATTTTAACGTGATTTTATGTAATAAAATATGTTTTAGTTTAACATATTATTAATTTTAGTGTGACTGTCTCTCTTTCAACGTATAAAATTGCATTTAAATATCTTAAAATTGCATTTAAACATGTTCTAACCTAGTATCTGCGATTTGGTTAACTATATTGACGTGTGTATATGCATCTGTATTTTTGACCTAATAAGCTCTATTATATTTGTATTATTGAAATTAAATTGTGGAATTTATATGTGTTTGTCATTTTCACACTTGTCATTCATAATATTCGATCGCTTAGCACTATAATGGATCACTTTATTTTTGATGCAAATTTCCTGAAAAAAAATATAAAAAAATTTCCTGAAAAAGTATTAGATATTTTTGCTTTATACTTTTTCAGTGCTCGGTAGTGTTTAATTTGTTATATGAGTTAAAAAGACTAGGTTTTTCATTGCTTTTATCTTGAAAAGAAATTTTTTTTTACGCAGAAAACACTGATAGGTTCAAAGTAATTTTCTTTTCCAACCATACGTCAAAAGTTAATAATTCTGTTACTACTTAACCAAAAAAGTAGGAAACGAAAAATCTAACTCGCGTACTATATTACTAAATACCCTTGTTTTAAATTTTTATTACCATATTCATACTTATATTATTTAAAAAATAAATGAAATAACACTCTGCAGATTTGTCTAAAACTTATTTAGTCGCTTTGTTGACATTAATCATATTATAACGTGAACCAAATTTGATTTAAAAATCTAGAAATGTGGAGGTATATAAAAAATATTAGGATTCTCGAAAAAGAACAAACTGTAATTTATATGAACTTTTTTCTTATTTTTATGAGGAAAATCATCTCTGAGACTTGAAAATGAACGTTTAATTTTGAATATCAAAGTAACAGGACTTCTGGATAAACCGGTATACGAAAACAAATGGTTTTTAGAAAGTATTTTGTTTTATTAGGTTTTTGACAACGCTTGGAAACTTTTTTATGCATGTCTTAGAATGGCTGAAAAACAAAAGCTTTTGCGTGGTGGCTTTGAAATGTAAAAGAATATTGCCATGTCATAAAATTAATATTAGTACAAAGCCCGATAATCGCTCATAGTTGCTAACACTTATCTATTATACATGTTTACTTAAGTAGTTGTGTACAAAATGTATATATAAAATGTAAAGATAATATAATCAAAAATTAGTATTAAAAATCAACGCTTGCATATGCGTGTTAACTTTTTGATTAGTTTTGATTTACTTAAGTCATTAAACTCTAAAATGAACACTCCTCAAGGGGTTTCTTTGTTCCGAAATTGAAAAAATAATTGAAGAGGTTTATCGTCTTAATAACATGTCGAAGGGCAATAGTTCTACTAGTAATCACTAGAGGGCACAATATGGACCGTTTCTAACAAAATACACGTTGTAGTTAGGTTTGAGATCATTTGTTAATGTTCGTTTTCAGAACCAGTGTGTTGCTTGGCAATATTTTTAGTTTACAAAAGTATCTTGAATTTTGTGGAAGGCATAGAGTATCGAAGGTATGTATGGTCTCTTTTTATGCAAAACTCTATATAGAATACGACACCGCTTTTAGATTTTTGCAAAAGTTTATAATTTTTATTGGCGGGATAAAATACTATGTTTAGACATGATTTGTTGGGTTATGGGGATATTTTGCTCATAGTTCAAAGCAACCCCCCCACCAGTTGCCAATATTAAGTTCCGTTGTTCTTTTGCTTGTACAGTGAATTTTTTATTGTTTTATTGGTTCGTACGTATAAACGAAAATTAGGAGCTCGACGCTACAAAGATTATACCCCAGAAAAACTCCAAGAATGCATAGAGGCAATTAAAAGAGGTGGAATATCTCATAGAAAAGCGGAAGAGCGCTATAATATTACAAGACGAACTATTATGAACAAATGTTGAACTTTTTCTACAGATAAGGAAGAAAATTTGGTCTCATATATCTCAGCGAATCTGGTTTCCCTTTAACGATATAAGATTTGAGTAATGTAATAAAAGCGTTCCTAGATCGAATAGGTCGTTTAATATCATATTTTGACAAAAATTTACCAAGAATTTTTGCAGCGTCATCCACGGCTAACCACACGATTTGCAGCCACTATAAATAGGAGCAGAGCGGCCACTGTTGAAACCATTTGACTCGTATATATTAATAACTTAGAAGAAATTGTGTGCGACGTACCAAAAGAAAACATTTGGAATTTCGATGAGACGAATTTAACAGATGACCCTGGATAGAGAAAGGTTATTTGCCGCCGCGGCGTAAAATATCCGGAGAAAATATGTAATTTCAGCAAAATTAGCACTTCTTTAATGATTTATGGAAATGCCGCGGGTGAGGTTCTCCCTCCCTATGTAATCTACAAGTCTTCACAGCTATGGTCAACATGAACAGAAGGAGGACCAATAAAATGCAAATATCATCATAATGAGTCAGGGTTGTTTGATTCAGTTACTTTTAATGACTAGTTTGTGACGTTTATGCTTACCAAGATTAAAAAAGCTTCTTGGGAAAAAAGTAATAATTGCAGATAATCTATCCACCCATCTGAACGTTGAAATTTTCCAACGTTATCGAGAAAAAAATATATACTTTGAGTGCCTTCCACCGAATAGCACCCATCTTACACAGCCCCTTGATGTCGCCTTTTTTTTCTTTAGAAAGGCACTCGCTGACTGAAAAACAACATCTGAAAGTTTAAAAAGCAATGTTCTACCGAAGCAGTCCTTTCCAATGTTGTTAAAAAGACATTGGAAATTATGCAGCCCAACATAAAAAAAATTAGAAAGTGCGTTTAGGAAATGTGGCATCTTTCCTTGTAATATTGAACCTCAACGTATTGCTAAACGATAGACCCATAAGACGCTATAAACTATATTTTGGAAGCCACCAGAACGGCCTACACAAGAGCGACTAAAGGCCCCCAAACTAACGCAAGAAGCTTAATTTTCCAGCTGGATAAAGCTTCGCACATGAAGAATTGTATGCTGAAGCGCAACAAGGTGAATCGTCTAACAAACATGGGGAAAATGAAGAGTCTTTTGACGCAAGTGACGAAGATGCCGGTCTAATTTTACAAGATTCTTCTGACATAACACTTACAGGGACAAGCTAATCCTACAGAAGCAAGGGGATAGAGCTAGCAATAGAAGTCGACCAGCTTTAAAAACGATAGTTAAAGAGATTGGAGCTTACGTCGTTTTCTTCTATGAGGGTGAACTGTATCCAGGCGTTATATAAAGTTTAAATGAAGAAGGAGCAAAAATTAATGCAACGTCAAAGTCTTTAAAGGTCTGAAAGTGGCCCCAAAGAAAGGACGAGCTATTCTATACCTGGTAGATGTGAGTGGAGGTATGGACCAACCACAAGCAATTAATAGAAGCATATATGCTCTAGAAAAATGTAAACTTCCATGATTATAACATAAAAAAATGGTTTGTAAGTTTATTTTGTTAGAACCTACCCTTATTTTGTCAGGTTTTTACTTAAAAAATAGGTTTTTTAATAAAATCTTATCTTTTACTGTGAGTGATTTTATTTTACCGATTTATTAAAATGATATTAAAGCAGCAAAAAAAATAAGCAGCTCAATAAAATAGTTCTCGTGGGGTAAAATTGCTCCACAGTCCCATTTTTTTCAGGGGGTAGTGCACAAATGTATAATGTGGTTTATTTGTAGGGTAACTTTATTCCATACTAATAGGTACATGTCAAGGTCTATAATTTAGGAACTGGCGCAAAGTAGCCCACCTGTATAATATACTTTGATTGTAAAAAAAATAACGAACTTCAAAAAAAGAGTGAATTCATATTTTTAAAATATAAATGTTTACGTTAAACATAATTTTGCAATGATCCCTATTATATGTGTAACCGAAAGAGCCCTGTTTCTAAAATGCGTTTTATAACTGGAGCGAAATAGTCCCGCTTTACGGTACTTTGTTTTGATATTTTATTGTGAGTGGTTAAATTATATGTAAGATAATATTATCTTTCAGTTTTTCGACTGGAACGGTCAACGTATGTACGTCATTTCTGGAAACATTTTTCGACCACCAGTTATAGAAACCTCGGGTCCTACTTTGGTGATGCGATTTTATGCAAATGGGGCTTCTGAGTTGGGTTTTAAAGCAATATATTCTTTTACATTGGGAAACATTGATGACTCGTCACTGAAGCCAAATATAGGTAATATTTTTAATTTGATGTAAGTGATAAGAAAATGTTCTGTATTTACATTCCCCGCTGTCTTCATAAACCACTCTTTAACATTTAAGGAAGTGAGAACCTACCACGTATGTTTAAAAATAGCTTAGAATTTTTAGATTTTGTAAAACAATTTTTCTATATTAACGTAAAAAAAGTTAGTTATCCAGTTTTTGTCCATTATTTGCTCAAGTTAGTTATCGGTTTTCTATCAAAGTTTCAATGGTAAGCGGAGTAAACAAATTTTCTTTATAGAGTATATTAAAAACCCAAAATGACCGGCCTGAGATTGTGATCCAACAACTTTGAATACATTAATAATATGTGTTTATGTATAGTTTTTTAGTAAAGCACGACTGATTGAACTATCCATATATTATCAAGGGCAGACTATACTTATAATAGACAATTCAAAAATTTGAAAATAAAATCTCCCAAAATGAATCCTAACTTTGTCGTCATTCAGTAGACAGACAGGAGAACGATCGAGAGATCTCTTCGGAGCTTAGCTCATATAACGGCAAGTGTTGCCAATCCGCGTTGGCCTCAGACCTTCTGGTTAGGATTATAAATAATATATTAGAATACTCAGTCCGAATAAATGTTTCATTTTGAAACAAAATGATGTCATTATGACACACCAAAAGATAAAAGTTGTTTTTTTTAAATCAATTTGAAGAAAGGACTAAAAATTGAAATGGTCGTTCTTCTTCTTGGGTAGTTTAATTAGCAATCCTATTTTTCTCTTTAAAACATAATTTTGTATTGCTTTTTAATTTCCAACAGCCCTTGAAATACGCATTAAAATATTTCTAAGCACGTAGACCTAAATTTCGTTCCTGGCAACACTTCGCCAAATCTTTCTGCTTACGAGCTGATATTTCGACTAAACGGAGACACGATCGATTCATGTGGCGAATTTATGACACTGCTTGATGGATTGTCTATTCGAAGTAAAATTGGTCTTTGAAGTTTTTGATATGACCATACGCGATTGCCCTTGGTTTCAATTAATTTGCATAATCGCGGGTTTGTACTAATCATAATAGAGAATTATTTTGTCAAATCGGTTTCGCTATACTACACCTGAGTTTAGTAATGATTCCAGAGGCATAAAGGCTTATCTAAGGGCTTTCGGGAGGGAGGTTTAACCCCAAAAACGTTCCCATGTGCGCCACTGCCTGGGCGAGAAAGTTATTATTCGTTATTGTCCCATAAATAGACATTTACTCTTTAAATAAATAATCAATAATATTTTAGATTGTGGTGGGCAAGTCAATAACTTAGGAGGTGGAATAACAATGATGAATATGATAACAGGCGGGACCAAGCTTTTTGACTGTGTATGGATCGTTAAAACACCTACCAATTTTTTACACAGAAAAACTCATTTATACGTAAAAGTTGTTAATTTTACTGACTTTGGTAAGTATTTATATATATATATATATATATATATATATATATATATATATATATATATATATATATATATATATATATATATATATATATATATATATATATATATATATATATATATATATATACACATCGGTGAGCCCAGTATTTTTTTTAGTTAATATTCTTTTTAGGCTTTCAAATATACTTCTTTCAGCCGGCAAATATCTTGAGCAAGTCAATTCCGAAAGTGAAAAATAAGTTTTATATTATACACAAATTAGAATTAGGTAAAAGTCGTGGTGGATATGGCCCCTTTTTGTTATAGGACAAACGACAAAACCTGAATAGTGTCCAATCAGGCCTGCACGGCGCGGCGCCCCGGGAACACCTGGTGGATGCGGCGATCCTCCTTATTTTAAATACTGACAAAAACAGAACCATTACTGATTTGGTTTACGCTACAACCCGGTCTGAACAAAGGTTCATGGTAGGCAAAAAGCAACCCAAAGAAACCTTTGTAGATCATGGACTTAAAGACCACATCTTTAGAAACCCAGGCGGTTAAACATCCAGGAAAACACGTAGTCACAGGTTAACGCCTGTGAAGTAATCGGACCGGTTGCTGAAATATCTGAACTTGAGAATGAGTTGCTAAATGCCAAAGACGTGAACATAAAACGTCAGAAGAATTGCTATCTTCTGATGAGAAACCTGTAAAATCTGAACCAAGCACATCAAAGCCAAAAAAGCAAAACATGATACACCCATGCAACAATAAAATATGCCAAAACCAACACTAACCAGAACAAACAAAACAAAACATTACCAAATGAGAGAAGGATAACTCCTACACGTGAACTTCTAGGGTGCCCTGAACAATAAGGAAAAACATTACGTATCATGCTCGTTCCCCTCAGCGAGGACGAGAAGTTCATATATCAAGTCGAGGATATGGCCATCAAGGTCGAGCCTTAGAGAGGATAAGGCCACCATAATTGTCAACACTTCGGCCACAGATCTTTCTGCTTCACCGCACCTCAAAATATCACCATACAAAAACTGAAAAAAGTAAAAAACTAGCAAAGTGTGCTAGTTCCAAACATCAAGTTCTTTCGACCAATAATAGATTAAGACAACGAAGATTTGCAGTATATGACTAGAGAATTGAATGAAATATATGAAAAATGAGGCCTGTCAATGAGCTTCCAAAAATATGTACCAGAAACAAAAAAGTTAACCTGCATATTAGTGATATAGAAGAGGTACTAAGTATTTGGTGGCCATTACAAATGTCCCTTACAAAAACTGGACTCCCCTAGCCAGATCTATCGTTCGTGCTGTAAATTTATCGGTTCAAATATCTTGCCGCGATTATGCAACCAACTGTCGAGTTTCATACTTTCAAAACAACGGGTGTCTCATCACACATAACTGACGTCACCGATTTGTAAACTCTAAAATCTAGCAACATTGATGGGTATGATTTATGTTTTGTAGTATGCCTGGCAGTTGACAGGTCAAAGTGTAATCGTAGCCTACCACAAATACCACGTTATTTGGTGCGACTTAAAATTAATCGGTTTGACGGTTCTCAAGTTATCGTCCGAGCAAATTTTGTTTAAACACACCCATACAGAACAATATATTTTGTTCGTGTTCTAGAGACGTATTTAATTAAAATTAAAGCACCTCAATCTATTGATAGTCATTGATATTCAGAAGACTTATCACTAAAGTCAGGCTTGAAAGGCGGATTTCTATTCCACCAGCGCGTAAATCAGTCTTAAGTTCGCTGTAAATAACGTCGGTTTCGAAGCCTGAACGTCGTCTTAAACTAATTTCTAACACTTTTTTACAAAAACTTGTTTAGTAAAGTGGTGTATGGTTGTAAATTGTTTTTTTATGGAAATCCTTAATGACTATCTAAAACTGTGGGAACTAATTGAGAATTGGGTTTTTGTCAATTCTTGTAAAGATTGTGTCCTTACGGGTTTCACACTTTTTTGGGATTCTTATGACTATTAAGTTAAGTAATCAATCTTTTTAAGCTTTACTATCGTAAATTTTAGGCTTGTATGCCTTCACAATTAATTAAAATATGCAATTTTCGCTAAACTTCATTGTTAATAAATATGATTTTTTTCAGTTCCTGAAAAGATAAATAACTTCTACGTTTTCTTTTTCTGTTGCTGAACCAGTTCTATCCATATTTAAAAAGTAATGTGAAACCCGAGGGAACATAATCGTCACAAGACCCAATGAGAAAGATGATTCGATTATTTTTATTTTTATGGGGCCACTTTTTCTGCTACCCTACTATAATTGGGTGCTCCACTTTTATGTGTCATGATATGATAGCTCTGGAAGCACAATAACAGACAATTAGCTTATGAAATTTTGAATTTTATTTTTACCAAAAAATTAATAAATTAGAGGTTATACCTGAAAATATAATGCGATCTAAAAAATAATTATAATATGTTTTCCTGTTATATACATTTCAATAAATGTGTCACTTATGTGACAAGTAAAATTGATAGGAGCGATTGTCAAACGCACACCGAGTTGTATAAAAAAAAAAGAAAGAAAAGGCAGGGCTGCCGTTTGTTCTGAAACTTAACCACATATTAGTTAGGTTCTGTTTGAAAGGTGGACAGATGCAAGAGAAACAATTTTAAAGCTTTAGATTTAAGTATGTCTTAACTAAACCTTTTTTGGTACAAGCGGGCCTTATTGACTTTTTCGTTTTTTTTTTTAAATTGACTTAAGGCTTAAAATTTAAATCGTTTTGTAACTGATATTTTCTTCTCTTTTAAAAACTGATAACAAAATTCTTCGCATAATGAACGAATTATGACTGTCGTTTCAGGTGCCTACTCTGTCTAGCGTATACGGCAGTCTGCCGTGATGGCAAGGCGTTTGTTTTTCTTTCGAATTGGCATGTCATGGCATGTTTGAACTTGTCACTTGCCGATTTATCAGTTTTTTTGTTAGATCTCTTCGCAAAATTAAAGAAATATTAGATTACGCATTTTGCTCTATCTTTAATTTAATTAGACTTAAGATTACAATTTTACTATAATATTCAACGTCATTAGTACTCTGGGAACTAGCAAAACAAATTAGTCACTTTTGACTAAACCTGACAAATGAAATATTGGTCTCTGATTTGAATCTTAAATGATAAAAAAAATTAATTCGCTATATTTCAAGACTTAGGTCATTTTCTTGTTTTACTTATCTGCAACTAAAATTTTCAAGGCATATTAAAATAAGGACTTAGGTCATTTATTGTTTAAACAAACACTTGATTTAAAACTTATATCATTTTATTTTTAGAATGACTTGTGACTTAAGTATTTTTCAAATTGACTTCGTCTGACAGCTCTGATTGACGTTTCCAAGCGTACATGCAAGGGCACATATGCCATAAATCCCCCTCGTACCATAAATTGGTAAAATTTCGATGAGCTTCTTACGATAAACTCTTGGTTTATTGATATAGCCTATGCATGTATAACATGAAGGATGTATTCATTAATTAATTTGTATATAACAAAACACCGTCATTCAAAAAATATATAATTAAAAATTTGAAAAACCTTTTATTCAACATTTGGAAACACTGTAAGTAAAATCACCTTAGATTTGATTTTCCGTTTCAGCGGGAATTACAGAACTAATTTTAAGACAGGGCGTGACATCTAATGAACCACCAATAGAAGTTTTGAGATACCCTTTGAGTCAGTTTAAAAGTGCGAAGAAAAATGAACATATTGTTTCAATCACGGAAGGATTTTATATTAGTCTAAGAGGCCTTTTTAAGCCAAAGTCACAAGTTGCCATTGTATATGCGGCGTTTAATTATAAAGGTATGTTTTCTTAAATTTATGAACGATACTTCACAGTATAGATGAGACTTTAGTACTTTATTTGCTATTTTAGATTGTTAGTCTATGAGTAGCCGTCACTTAAAATGTAAATATATTCTATAACGTGATAGCACATTCATATTTTGGTAGAGCAAATGTTTCTGGCTGGTTTGTTGCTACCTTAGGGGGGATCGGCCGATAGAATTACTACACATTCTCAGTGTCAGATTCAAATCTCCTTTCCATTTAATTTATTCAATTCTTAAGTTCTTAAGCATTTGATATTTTCTCATTTTTAGATTGGATCGGCCGAGCCTATAATTTCGTCATAGGATTCCGGAAGGATGATTTCACTTTAAGATTCTAATGATCGATCCCACCCAAAGGTGTTGAAAAACTCAGATAATTTTACCAACAGAACAGCATGTATTTGTGTGTTGATTTATTTCCCTAAAAGACACATCTGTCTTAAATTTCTAATAAAAGAAAAATAGCTTTTCTTGAATTGCATCTTTTAATTATTCGGCATATTGCTGTTGCTAGAGTTCAGATATGGGTACGGTGTCCATATGTCCTTATTTTAGTAGGACAGTTCTTACTTTTAAATTGTGCCTTACTGTACGTAGAAAATTAAAGAAGTACGCCTAAACGTGCTCTTTTTTTTTGGCATAATACATAAAAATTAACAAAATCTGAAGTAAACTCTAAAACATCTAAAATAATACTTTTTCCTTTGATGGTAATTGTCCCAAAATTATAATAAAAACTTTTATGGCGAAATTTATTTGAGATCTATGATTGCGATAAAAAGAAATTTAACAATAATTTCTTTAGTTGCTCACGGTATTACAGCTTGAAAAAACATAGAAAGCTAATTTGAAGGTATTGCCTTGGTAGTTAGACTAAGAAAACCCCTTACGAAGCTCCCGTTTCTCCGCAAAGAGGGAATTCGGGAATTACCCCATTGAATTGGAATTACAGGAAAAAGGTATAGTAATACTATTTTTTTAGAGGACACGTCAACCGCAACAAAGAAGCAACGCAGAAAATTTTTATTGTATAAAAACCATTTTTTTCTCACTCGTCGCTTATATACTGATACTATCTCCGATTACTACAAAAAATAATAATTATGGACTCCCTTGTTCATAATTCATCTTCAAAATATAATTTACACTTTTTTCTAAAAAAAATGCTCACAATAGACATGGGGCAGAGAACTTCTAATTACGCACACATTTTGTTGTACTTTATTCTCGAACCTCTGCCAATCCAAATTATTCATATGATATATGTCATAATAAATGTGTTTAATAAGCACAGTCGTATTTAAGACAATGTGCTTAGCTTATAACATAACTGTGGTCGGGATCATTTTTTCTCTAGTAATTTTTTATCAGTTTATACTTTTCCAGAATGGTTAGGTAGTGCTTATGCTTTTTTTACTTGATTGGTCCAAGTAGCTTCACAGTATAGACTGACTAAAATTATTATTAGCCAAACATTATATCGTTCTTTTTTTAGATTGTTTTTCTGGATTAGATTTCCTATGCAATAATTTAAGATGCATATCTGCCCTCCTGAATTGTGATGGCTTCGACCACTGTGGTGACAACAGTGATGAATCTCTTGATTGCTCGGAAGGTAAGTATTTCCTCCTATTCCTAAGTAAGTCCTTTCCTGTAATAATTACGTGGAAAATACGTTTTTTTTAAGTGGTATTCGAATGAAAAAATAAACTCTTGAATATTTCTAAAATGAAATAAGTTATTGAAGTGCTGTTTCGAGACTTTTTTGAGTTATCAACCCATTTATTTATACAGAATGTTATTTATATAAAAATGTATGCTTTTTAATTTTATTCAATTTTTATGTTTGTATGCGCTGTTTTTACTCTCTTCTTACTTTATTATAAAAATTACTAGCATTTTTCTCCCTTTGATTAGATTAATCGAATTTCCTCTGGCATCCATTAAGAAATATTATATTTATCTGCCTTAGCTCCAAAAAATTATAAATTTTTTTTTTTAAATGTTTTTATGAGCTGAGAAGATTTTCATTAATTTTGTTAAATTTTACTAATGTTGTTGGTTACAAATACCGAAAGGGTTTTTTATGTCCGATTGATAAGTATAACCAAAAAGTTCAAATGGCTTACATAATAATTCAAGAAAATGCGGGACCATAGGATGTTTCCTACCTAATCCCTTTTCCTCCGTAAATTTAATAAAACACGTAAGAAAAAAAATATGGCATAAAAACCTTAAAAATTAAAAAACTCAAATTGTTTTTCCGTATTTCCGAAGAAAAAGACATTTTATGAAACATTCGTACCTTTATAATCCTTTGCATTAATAAATTGCTTGCTAACTGTCGAATAATAATCGACATATTACTTCTAAAGAAAATTTGCTAAAAGGTCTTAAAAACACCACTTCAATATTTTATTTAATTCGTTTTTATGATATTATCACCAGTAGTTTACGTTAACAATAATCAGTTTGACCTAAAATAGTTATATCTGAAAAACTACTAGTTAGATCCTACCTTGCAACGAAGAAGGGTGGCTCGTTGAAGCCTTGGCTCCTGGGTCCCATTGGGTCGGTCATTAATACATCTCGCTTAGGAACATGGGCTATATTATGCTAGTAATGTTAAACTAACATACATAGTGAGGCACAGCTATACAATTTCAGTATTAAATGCCAATTCCAACTAGGATATTAGTGGTTGTCTGGAACTGCGTTATGTCAGGGTTAATATACTTAAATATTTGTACTATAAAGCAGTATTAATATTTTAATTCCTTAAAAGCTCGAACGGTACTTAAACGTTTTCATAAACAATAACAAAATAGATATCTTGACGAGTTCAACAAAAGAACGTACTAAGTTGATATAGATCCTAGTCACTTTTAATCGATTTCGAACAGTTTTCAGTGTTATATAATATTATCTTTTATTACAACAAGAAACGTGTCGTGAGTTTATTTGTTGCGTTCAGATTTTTAAGAATTTTTTCGTTATTTCTCAACCGAAGTTATAAAATATCTTTAGTAGTAAGTAGTCTCAAACGTAAACTAATATGTGAACTGTCTAGTTTTTTATAGCTACATGTCAAATTCATTGCCCTTCAGGGTAAGTCGTAAGGTGGACTTATTTATACAAGGTGTTACAAATTCGAGGTATGAGCATTGGAATTTCTGAAAGAGCCATAGTAAACAGTTGATTAAATGTTGCCCAACTGAAAGCTTATTTTTATTAATATACGATTCGAATATTTAAAAAAAGTGAAAAATTAAAATTTTGATTTAATTTTTTCTGGCTTTATTTAAGAAAAAATATTTTAAATAAATGTTCTTTACTTATTACAACTGAGTATTTTGCCCTTACATGAAAAAACATAAGCGAGTATGGTCAGTTAAGGAAACGAAGGCGAAAATATGGTATCCGAGAACTAGAAACTGACGTTAAGGCAGTCTTTGGCCATTTTGCATATTAAGTTCTTTTATTACTGGAGTCAGAGCTGAGGTGTTCATTACAAAAATGTACACAAAGTAAAATAATCAGTACTTTGAATACTGTAAGTATTTTACTTGGGACAATGTATTTAGTACTTTTTTACAAAAGTACTTGTATTGGTACTTAAAATTTTAAATTTTGGGTACGTGTTACTTATTACTTAAAAATGTACTGCAAAATCCTAATCTACTTAAAGTACTACGTGGAAGTACTTAAATTTTTTTATACTTAAGTACTTTTAATTTTTAGTATTTTTCGCAAATAGGTATTTCTGTAATAAAAAGTCTTAAGTACTGCAAAAATGATTTTAAGTATTAAAAAGACTTAAGTACTGCAAAAATGATTTTAAGTACCTAATTTACTTTATGTATTTTATCAAATATGAAGCTAAATGTAAGTTAAAACTCATAAAAGTCCATTTATATTAATATAGCCAATATAGGTAATTTAATAAGTATAAAAAGGCAGTTTTCGTTTAACATTGTAGATGTATGATCAAAAGTAGAAGTCTAGGAATGTAGAATGTATAAGAAATTTCACCAATAAATCATATCTGATCCAAATAAATTATAAATTGTACCTCTACGAAATAAACATAGTTCAAAATTTATGCACAAAATATTGGGCACGCTGATTGCAAAAAAGAATGAATACCAAACGACAGTCTAGTTCTATTCATGCGAACTTTTATTGTTAAAGCAAACTTTAAAGATTTTGAGGATTAAAGCCTGACATAGATTAAAAAATACTTACCTATGCTTGTTTTCTTCAGTCGCCAAAAAGACAAGATTTACTTCAAATACTTACTGTTAAAATACTCCCAAAAATGTATAGTTTACAATTTTGAACTTACTTAATATAATAAAGAAGTATCGAATTCTTTGGTATATAAATTTTAGCTAGAGCTTTCTTATCTAATAATATATAGTACCATCATTAGCAAGAACCCAGCAAGATCAATATATACAGTGAAAGTCAGGAATACAAAATGGAAAAAATGAAAACGTATTGTTAAATTGACCTTCGACAAAGAATAAGAAGTTATATTTTTTTCAATGTATATATAGTTTTTTTGAATTCTTTACCTTATTTTCAGCTTTTAAAATAAGAGCTTAGTGGTTTTTCAAAATATAGGAAAAAAATATCTATGGAGAATTAAAATGCAGATTTTTGATAATTCAAAATAATACCTTAAATAAATATTAAAATATAAATATGTTTGTAATTTATTATCTATAGCAACAAGGCGGTTCTGGTAAACTATATAAAGATCACTGACATAAATGTGTATAATGAGGTATTCAAATTTAGTAACATTACATATAAAAAAATGTTCCTTTAATATCTCGATAAAGGGATTATAGCAGTTGTAGTAAAGTTGTTTAAATGGGCTACTATATGCACAAATGTATTAAAACTACGCTAATTCGATGATATACAGAGGACCTTTAAAATATTTCTATGTGCTACTGCTTTACGTAGTAATATAAAAATATTTTAGACTCTAAACGTTCCAATAAGCAAAATATAATTATTTACTAGGGTTTTCCTAATATTTACATTAATTAAAACAAACAAAATAAGTGCTAAAAAGCCATCTAATTTTTGAGGTACTTTTTTACCTGGTAATATTTCATATAATATAGGTTATAACCATCAAATATTTTATTGATTAAATGGTAGTTTAAATGTTTATTTGATTATCATTTAAAATGAATTTATTAAATGTAATAATAAGAAATAACAGTGGAAATACTAGCAAAAATGTATTGCAAAATTATATAGAATTCTTCCATAAAATATGCTTAATCATTTGTGTGGGTTACATTGATTTACTTTGGGTTTTTATGGTTTTTATATCCTTTCTTGTTCTTCTACGTAAATGAAAATAGTGTTTATTATAACTTCAGTATCTTACTTCATTACAAAGAATATTCTAAGAATGTAAAAATGTGTTAGAAGGTTTAAAACATTTTCTGTTTATTGAAAAATTACAGACTTTTTAATATTCTGTTATAAAATTTAGACAAATTTTATTATAACTTTGTTTCAACGTCAAATGTTATCAGTATCTGGTATTTGGCCGAAAATCGGACTCGCTCCCTAGGTCGGTTTTGTTTTTGTCAATATCAAAAGAATTTATATTTTGCATATTAAAGCAAGTTAAGAATTCTTATTTATACATATTAAAAAAATGCTTCCACTGATATTGTTTCTGTTTCTTTTTTCAGATCCAAAAGATCGTAGGGAGTTCTCAAAAATACCCAATTTCTTGTTTCCTAAAGTTGAACCTTATGCTGATTTGACAACTGCAACATTTGTATTCCTTCTGTGTACTTTTGGTAAGTCAAATAATAAAAAAACAGTCGTTACTTGCAGTTGTACGAATAGTGAAACAATATTATTTAGTGATCTTTGTGGGAACCTTACTATTTTTTTTAATTAGGTTTGATTGGAATTATATTTGCAATGGCACTTCTCCTTTATAGAGTAAACATACGTTCACGACACCAGCGCCAGATACAAGACCACATTGAAACAATTCATGCTATTTTAGGTAAGATACTTGGGTTTTGTAATCGTATTTATCCTTAATATTTCACAAATCAAGTTGAGTAGTCATGCAGTAATGAGTTTTTGTTGTAAAGGAGAATAATAATACTCTCTATGACAACAACTAGGTACGCATAAAAAAGATATGAATACTTTACGGGTTAGATGCAAACCAATGAAAAATGGCATTTTTACTATTTCAACCAATCAAATCGTGATTACAGCGCTAAAACACCTACATACTGTTTTTTATCGATTTCGTTTTACCGCTATTATATCTCCACTGTGTTAAAATCATTCAACAAACTAATAGAAGTTTGCCATGACCCTTAAAATTCAAACAAAACACTTGCGTTGTGCGGCTGCCGTTAACCATGTTTTCGCTATACCTATTATGAACTGGAATAAGAATAGTTATGACCGAAAAGTGAAGCATCTTTAAAATATGTTACCGGAAGTGTCGAATCTGCGCATGAGCAAGGCATGTAAAATTTTGATAGTTTTATAGTTTTTTTTTAAGTTAATGAATTGTTATTTTGAATATAAATTTGAATTTTTCTTTAAAATACCAGTTACTTTTATTTTTAACATATTTTTATAAGAACTGAGATACAGAGCATGTTTATTCTTCTTTGAACACCCTGTACATTAAACCAGAATTAAAAAGTAAGGAAAAAAGTTTTTTTTGTATTCATTCAAAATATATCGTCTATTTATTTTCATATCTACATTTTCTAATGTTTTTAAGTGCTTGGGATTTTATTGATGCTTGATTTTCTTGCAACGACTTTCAAAAATATATGTAACTTTTAGTGTAGCGAGACTAAGCGTTTCATAATTATGTAACAAATTAAGCATTTTATACCGATTCTCCGAACATTTTCTTAACAGCCCTCTACATTTGATTTAATATATATATTTTCCTGATTTTTATACTTGAATATTATTATTGCACACCTAAATATTGTAGAAGAAGGCTTGGCCAGTGAGTTAGAGGAAGAAATAATAATTCCTGATGAACCACCTGATTATGAGCCCCCTCCGGAGTATTCGGATGTTCTAAGATACATCAGAAGGGTGGCCTGTGGAAATCGACAACAATTTAAGTGAGTAGAATTATATTACTAGTAATAATATTAACTGGAAATATTTTAAAAAGTATTATTTTTTAAAACTATCTAGCTTTATGTTTTCAATCCATCATCCGCATAGACATACTATGTTGGTTAATAGAAGCAATCGCCGTCATTTCCAAAAATAACTGGAAAATAATGTTACAATTATATTCTCATACAGGGTTTTTCAAAAAATAATTTGGTGCCCGGGGTTTTTTTGAGGTCAGAAATCATAATTTGGTAATAGTTTTTATGCAGCACCAAGAAGGCGCTGTGGAAGCTATTATAATTACTTGCCTTACTTACTTGCAGTAACTTTTTTGACAGCGATCTTCTAAGACTTTTTATGAATAAACCTTATTCCTACATCTGTTCTAAGCAACAACAACGCTAGAGATGAACGTTTTTAAGAAATTTGCAAATTTCTACATCGAAGCAGATTACCAAGTTCCTTAGGCGCTAGGTGAGGTCACCACTTATGTGCTTAGGGGACTGGGTAACCTACTTCAATTTCGATTAAAATATGCCCTGATTTTATTAATTTAATAGTTTATTTCTAACATTTAAATGATTATATAATTATTCCTACAATATTAAGAACTAGCTAAAAATGATTGATAACTTACAAGATATAGTTGAAATGGCCACCTCCATCTCGAATACAACACCATATTCTTTTTTTGAAGTTCATCCTTACTCTTCGACACAGCCCAATGTCTTGACGAATGAAAGCGAATGTTGCCACTATGCGTTGCCAAAGTTGTTCTCTTGAGGTAACAGGAGTATTGTAAACAAGCTCCTTTACATGCCCCCAAAGGTAAAAGTTTATAGGGTTTATATCAGGGAACCGAGGAGGCCAAGGAATATATTCACCTGGTCCTATCCCACGGTTTTCAAAAGTTTCATTTAAGAACTGCCTAAGGCGGCTGTTCTTAATGAGAACATGTTGGAACCACAAATTATTATTTCGCATATTTATTTAGAGGAAACAAATCTTCTAAATCATTTTGTAGGAAATTAAGGTAGAAAGCGTGATTTAGCGGACTTGGTAGTACAACAAGCTGAATGTTAACAATCCCTGCCCATATGTTCAGAGAATTGATATTGTGGATTTACTGGCCCTGATAAATTGAGATTCTCATCAGTGAAGGTTACGAAAATGTATTATAATTTTCTTGGAGAAACAAGCTTCATCAGTAAATAGAACTTGATTTATAAATTGTGGATCCTCCCTATTTTTGCGTTAAAACTCATGACAAAATTGCAATCGAGGTGCATAGTTCCTTGGTAATAATTCTTGAACTTGAGTAAAATGATACGGGTACAGCTGTTGCTCATGGAGCTCAGCGATGGTTGGTGTACTAATTGTTGAGGTATTTTCCACAAGATTTAAAATATTTTCTTCAACTTCTGGACGTCTCCGATACCTCTGCCTGCCCGCCCTAATTTTTTAATGTCCCATCATTTCGTAATCGCCTCTCAAAATTTTCAAATTTTTTTTTTATCAGGAAATCTTCTTGAAGGAAATTGATTGAAATACAGTTTTACAGCAGCCCTTGAATTCTGCTTTGCTTGCCCATACTATAGAAGCATATCTGTTAACTCAATAAAAGAATATTCAGCGATCGGCATTATTTGTAAATAAATATTTAACTGGAAATAATATCTTCTGATTTATCTGTTCGAACTGATATTCAAATTATTGTCATAAATGTTACTAATACCAAATTATGATTTCTCACTAAAAAAACCCCGGTCACCAAATTCTGTGTTAAAATTTCCTTATAAAAGTTATTTAAAAAAATTGAAATAAGATTTCAACTTCAATACCTTGTATCTCAAAAACCAAACATTTACGGACCCATGTACATATGAACTTTTCGACTTATTTTTGGATAAGGAACCTTCCATTAAGTGATGGTCGTTTTTTGAAACACCCTGTATATTTATTATAGGCCATGTATAAACCCCCATATGTCTGTAGTTTTAGTACAGATTTTTCACACTGTATATGAAAATAAGTTTTTCTTTTGGTTAACCTTACGCCCAAACGTTTTCTGGGGGTACTTTAAAAGGCAGTAAAATAACCATACCCTTTGTTTTTTTGTTGAAGAAAACGAAAATTTTATTCTGCTCCTCATTTGTTATTCAGAACATCTTGTGGTACCTCAGTTGCATAGTTTCTCCCAGCAGTGTTTAAAATTTTGTTTTATGTTTTATAGAATACTTCAGTCGTTTTTTTTACATAAGATCTCGTTTAAACCCAATGGAAATTGATTTTTATATTCGATAATTTAGGCGCAATATTCATGTGTGTCATTCACTTGACTCAGGTTCGATTCTTCACATTTAATGATGACATTACCTTTTCATATATGGTTGTATGTTTGAGAGATAATTTAAAAAGCGATAACGAAGGTAATGTCTTATAAAAATTAGATTACAAATCGACTTCATTGAATGCCACTAAGAATATCCCTAGAACATGTCAGAATGTATCCTTTTCAAATTTTCCAGCTCTACAGTTTCGGTGGACAATGTGTATTGTGTGTTTATACGGCATCATTCGTATCAAATGCTTTTTTTTTATGTGAAGTAGTGAAATATCAAGAAACACAGGCTCTTATACAAGTAATAACCCCCCCCCCCATTTGATAAAATTATTTAAAATTACGTTCCGGGTTTTAAACACTGAAGTCACATAATATTACATTGTACAAAGAAGGGTATAAGCCTGTGTGCTATATGAAGGTGCCTACTTTGTTTTTTTTTCTTGTTACGTATGCGTATATAATTTGAACCAGAAAAACGCTATTAAGAAGATTCGATTTTAGATATCATTATATATTGTTGTCTGAGGTGAGAACAGAAGATCCTCGCCAATTTCGCAGTTTTTTGCGATTTTCAAAAATATTCTATACTACGTATATAGAGTTCACTCAACTCAATGCACAATTTTATTTTTTAAATTTTCATATGCATATGTTCTTTCCGATCAACACAATCGAATTTTCACGAAGAAACAGCTAAGATAATATCCCCCTTTCATGAATATACGGGGTGTAACTCTGTATATTGAAATAAAATTTTTATTTCATAATCCGCAAACCTGCAATAATTATTATTCACCCCCCGCCTGTCAACGAGCGGGTATAGGTCTGTTGAAATGTGATATCCTAGAAAATCGAGCATTTTGCTTGCATGAGTTTCGCCAGCGTTATTCAGTGCGTCCTGATTTTGTGTTTAATGTATTTTAATCGATTTGTATATTTTCGAAATGTCAATTCATTATTGTTCTGTGGATGATTGTTTAGGTAATTCGAGTGATGGGATGTCGTTTTTTTTTCGATTAAACATAGCAGGTATATGTTATTTATTTTGGTACACATAATATTGCCTATATATCTCCATTTACAGATTTTTGCAGTCATTTTTTCAATAAATATACATTTAATTATTCATTTCTGTTTAAAAGCCTTAAATTTTTCCTACTTGACTGGAATACTCAAATGTTGGTGTCTTTTTACCCTAAATTTTTAAGACTGAAAAACGCCATAGTCTGAATCATTCATTCATTGAACAATTATTGATTATGACCGATATCGAGACTAAGTAAATATAGGTCTGTCTCGAAGCTTCAAGACCGTTAGGAAGACCTTAAACATTGTTCGAAACCGAGACTGATCCACTCTCGATTTTGCGAACCTCTATTCTGTCAACTCCGATCGGAACAACCCTTTGGGGATGACGAGTCCGGGTCGGGGGTATAGGTGTTAAGCATCGGCGGATGCCGGTGGCCATTCTGCATGTATACAGATCGAGATCTGGAAGATCGGGTACACGTATGAAGAGTGTGAGATGAATCCTCTCTTCGACGTTTATGGCTCGAATGCCAAAAATCGGAAGATCCATTAAAGGAGTCGTGTTGGATTGCTTTCGTTGTTTCCGGGACAATCGGTGTCCGTTTCCCCCATCACGCATTGACGCTCTTCGTCGGCCGAGGCTTGGGAAACCTGGAGCTTGGCACACAGTGTAGATGATAAGAAATGTGCATTAATTCTGGAATGATTTCCTTTCTTCCTGATGAAAAAATGATCAAGTTCGGTCAAAAAACAATAAAAAAAGTTCTTTAAGATCACAATTTGTTAAACTTTTTAAAATGGTCGATTTTTGTGCGCCGTTGGAGAATACGCCACGAAAAAATATAATTCACGGTATACCAATTCTATAACGAGATCCTAATATTTTGTCCTATTATTAAACCAGGTGTTTTTATTATGTAAGTGTTAATTTGTCAACTCCGCGTTTAAAAGTTCACAATTTTTGTTGTCCATTGGTTAATTTTTCATTAAATACCGCAAACTTTTGGTGTCGGAGAGCAAAATTATATAAAAATATTAAACGATGCAGATATAAAATAGCAGTAAAATAAACATATATAAGACTATTATAAGATAATTATTTAAATAATGCAAATGTTTAATTCTATATTTAAATATATAATACGTGTTTCTATACAGATCATCTCAGTCGTCCTCAAAACCATTCCAGTCGACTTCACCTTGCGCGTCTTCCTCAAGTAGCTCTGTGAAGTCATTGAGTCCTGAGAGAGGTGCAGTTCCTTCTCGAAGAGTTAGTATTACTCGGAGTTGTCAAACATCACCTGCCAAAATGCCAGAATCACCTCCCCCTGCATATGATCATGCTCATGAAACTGTTAATTTTGGTTTGAAGACAAACGCAGTAATGGACCTCGGAATAGTTGCCTGTGGTTCTAGTACTTATTTAATAGGTGAGTAATGTTTTGCTATGACTCATTTAAATATAAATAGGCATTTTCACGATCTGCTGGTTCCACGAACCGATGCTGCCACTCTTCAAACGGCGATAGATGATGTCGTCGACATGTAATCCGGTTTCAGATTGGTCTCTCCTATATATGATATGATGCGGACTTTACTGGTAATACAGCACACGGAAAAAATATTCTTAGTAACCCCCCCACCGGCGCGCGGGAGAAAAAGTCAACAAAATGATAGAATCAGTAATATCAATAATCAAAATATAATTTGCTACTAGGAAGTGTCAACATTTGCTTAATATTGAATTTTACGTTTGTGACTACAACTGCCTTTTATATAAACTTTGGCTGGTACTCAGATTTTACACATCGTTGAATGACCGCCCAGGGTTATTTCTAAATTTAGCGCTCCTCCAATCTATATTAAAATTTGGCGCCAACATCTTCACCCCTGGATCCGGGGTTGGACGGCTATTTCGCAGTATGGTTGGAGTAAATATAAAAATAGTAAATAAATTAGTTTTACCTTTTTATATGTATACTTAGATTATCTTTTTCCTTTATTTATTTCCCCCTATAATGAACGAGTTAAATTAAGGAAAAATAATAACTAACAAATTCGAGTTTTAAACACCCATGGCTTCATAATAAAATCCTGTTTGTCATTTTAAGCTTTACCACTCCAGCAATCGCCTATATGCATTCTTAAAAATACGCAAAGAAGAAGTCTTAATGTGTTAGGTGGTAAATGCTTGCACATTTATCTTTAGCTTTCATATGTTTATAGTTTTATAGAAGTATTCATCACAGACTCATATAGTTTCATATGTTTAAGGCAAATCCATTTCGTCGGACTTTCGATTCAACTGTCGTGCAAGTTGGATCGGCAAACGCTCTCAAAGATTTCGAAAGAATATTTAAAAAAAAACGTTAATTTTTGGTGTGATTACTAACAGTTCTCATAATGTAAGTTTTGAGGGACGGCATCTCGGTGTGAGGGAGAGGGGGTTCAACCCCTCACACGACTAATATAATAAATTTAAAGAAAACGAGACACTAAGAAGTCTAGGTTACGAAATGTACATTCCTTTTAATTGTGATTCATTAAATTTGTGGTTAGATGTATAGACATATACACCTTAGAGCAAGACATTTTAAATTTTACTGAAAACCCATATAAGATAATAGAGATGAAAAAAAATGACTAGGACAGTAATAGATTTCAGTAGAACAGTTTCTTATGTCACGACAGGTAAAATATTTTTCATACTTTCTATGGTCACACAGGAGTACAGTGTAGAAGAAAAAAATGTCTCCATTGTGGTAAAATACATGAAGAAGACTCTGATTCTGAATATGGGTGTACAATGTTACCATTGTGAGAGCACGTCACGTCACATAACTCTAATTATAAAAAATGCCTTAAATATATAAGGCAACAATTAAATTTCGTATGGTTTTCAGGCAACATTAGTTACTACAGAAAACATTTCACATAATTTATTATTTTTTAGATTTTACCTTGCTTTCTGATGCATCTAACAACTCAGTATCGATAAGTCAAAGAAGTTCGAGCCTAATTACACAAACAACAAAACGAAATCTAGCTAGCGAAATATTGCTTCTCTAAGAAATAAAACTGACGAGTTGTACCTATTTCTGGAAGAATTGGAGTTCCCCCAACTTGTTGCAATTACTGAGCACTGGCTAAATCTAAACGAACCCTTTTATATTGAGAGGTATACCACAATAGCTAGATATGACAGAAAAAACTCAGCTCATGGGGGAACACTGATTCTATCCCTAAATGGAGATTTCATGTCGGTATCTAAATATGATCATTTGTTAGCGGATAGCTCTTTTGAATTCTCTATGGTATATAATCAAAACCTTGATCTTTATGTAATTTGTATTTATAGATCACCAAACTCTGATGTACAATCATTTTTAAATAGCCTGGTAAGTTTGCTAGACAGTCTACCGATTAAAAGTAAAAAAATTCTATGCGGGGACTTTAATATTGACTATGCTACTATTTGTGCCATCCAAAAATATCTAATTTCTATATTCGACTCTTTCGGTCTTTCAATGCATGTATCCTCGCCAACTAGAATTTCAAAAAACTCTTCTTCTATCATCGATTACATGGCGTCTGATTTTTCTCCATCAGAGGTGCATTCACAGGTCTATAACTCAGGTCTTTCCGATCACGAGGCGGTAATTTCCAGGTTTAGTTTACCTATTGGGCCCTTACCAAGATCTTGCCATCGGGGCAGAATTTTCTCGGCCGCAAATTTCTCAGTATTTCATAATATTTGCTTTAACACCGATTGGAATTTTGAATCTGATAATGTCAACACAAACTTCAGAACTTTTTTAAATAAAACTTTAAGTGCTTTTAACAAGGCCTTCCCGATTAAGAATATCAAACAGAGCGGCATACACCGTGGACCACGAAAGGAATACGAATTTCTGCTAAAAATATGCGCTCGCTCTCATATATAAAAAAATTCACCGACTCCTTTCTTATTCTCGACTATATCTCTAACTATAGGAGGATCTACACTACTCTTATTAAGTCAGCAAAAAAATTACACTACCGAAAACGTCTAACAAACTCAAATAACGTTTCAAAAGAAACCTGGTCCATCATCAATAACCTCAGAAACAAATCAAACCCTGTGACTCAGATCTTGCCAGGGGCTAATGATCTAAATGATTATTTTATTAATGTAAGCAAAAATGTTACCTCTAGTATCTCGCCAAGTTTGGACCCTCTTTCGTTTCTCCCTCCTTCAAAAAATTTAGCTGATAGCTTTTTCTTAAGTCCCGTTAGCAACACTGAACTATTGAAGGTAATAAATAATATCAAAAGTAAATCTTCGTGTAGCACTGATGGCCTATCAATTAGAATATTCCTGAACTTGCCACTCCCAGTCATAGAGGCCCTTACAACATTAATAAATGAGTCCTTTATAAAAGGTGTATTCCCTGATTGCTTTAAAACAGCTATAATTATTCCACTTCATAAAGGCGGCGAAAAAACTAACTCTTGCAATTATCCCCCAATTGCACTACTACCAGTGCTATCAAAAATCATCGAAAGGCTACTGAAGAATCGTCTTATGCCATTTCTCCTGAAACATCAGATAATATCCCCGGAGCAGTTCGGATTTCTACCCAACAAGTGCACCAGCGACGCCATGTTCACGTTGCTTAGAGGCGTCTACTTATCTCTCAATAACAACCACCCAACTGCCTCAGTTTTTTGTGACTATGCGAAAGCCTTTGATTGTGTTAGTCATGAAATTCTGATAAACAAACTAAATTTTTATGGAATTCGTGGTACTTCTTTAAATTGGTTCAAATCTTATCTTGGGAAAAGGCAACAACTTGTAAGGGCTAATGGTTCCGATTCTGATTGTAAGTTGATTACAAGTGGAGTCCCTCAAGGTTCAGTCTTGGGACCTATTCTTTTTTTGTTATACATTAATGATATCACGAACCTTAAAATTAATGGAAGAATTTCCCTTTTGCTGACGACACAAGCATAACTTGGAGTGATTTTGATACAACGTCTTTACACTCTAGTATCTCCAAAGACTTGGTTATAATTAAGGCTTGGTCCGATTCCAATATGCTTTGTTTTAATGTCGATAAAACGGTGGCGTTATCTTATAAGGGAACTTTACAACCACTTCAGGTACATAACAGCAATATTGAATACGTAGAGTCGGTTAAATTCCTGGGTTTAAATATAAACAACAACCTAAAATGGTCTAATCATATTGACACCTTAACTAAAAAACTTTCTACCGCCTGCTTCGCCATTCGATCAGTTTCAAAAGAACTAGACGTTCCTTCTGCCAGACTTACTTATTTCTCTTTATTTGAATCCCACCTCCGCTATGGCCTTCCCTTTTGGGGCTGCTGTACCACCGAGCAATTTCGTAGTATTTTTATGCTTCAAAAGAGAACAGTAGTAGTTATAATAGGGGAGCGCCTCCTCCTCCTCCTCTTCCTCTCTCTCATGTCCCTCATTCTTAACTTCCTCCCCTTTTATTCTCATTCGCATCATATTTTTTAATTTTTTCTCTTTGTTCTCCCACATTTGATTTTGTATTCTTAAGTCTTATAAATAGGTGCATCATGATCATTTTAGTATGCCGAGACACATTTACTAAGCTGTGCTCGAGTTGCGTAAAAAGTTATTTTTGAATTTTTCCACCAATTTTGTATAAAACAAAAAGAAAAAATGTGTCAAGTAATAAGTGAATTATGTGTAATCGCGAAAAATTAACTACAACTATCAGACAGTTAAAAGTTAAATATCTCAATTTCTTTGAAGTGATTTCGAAAGATGAATACACCAAGCTGTTTTATCCACTGAAACGAGATTATTTAAAAGCAATTGACTGTTGTGATGATTATTTAGAAGGAATTATAAGCCTTACTACGTTTTTCAATACATTTGGGAAATCATACTTTGTAGGAGAATTAAGCCACCTAATAGAATTTATAGGAGAAGATTGCCAATTTATACCTGCTATTATTGCAACCCAAAAGAGGTTTCAATTATACGAAGATAAAAAACAGGTATTATCAAAGAAAGTTAATCCTATTCGCAAGAGACGTCCCCCTACATATTTAAAATATTATGTTAAATAAATGAAATGGCTGAGTTGCTGATTGCAGTTAAATTATTAGAGGAGAAATTTAGTAATCTTTCAAAAACCTATTTCTCATATTGTATGGCAAGTGGTCCGGAGTGGATAGACTTTTATTGTAATCAATCTGAGGAATTCGTAAAGGCTGCCCTCTGTTGCAACAAATACATTGAAACATTAAATTTTTTTCAACTTATTCAAGATCTAAAAGATATTGGCTTTGGTTACTATTTAAAAGACTTGAAGCAATTTATTGACGAGGATACTATTCTTCAAGAAATTGAAAAGGAAGAATAAATTTAATAATATTTACAATGGAGCAAATGGTTACTGAAATGTATGAAGAGTTTATTATATCTGCTGCATACTTCCAATATTTATCAATTGTAGGCGAAGAAGACGCAGAAGCACAAGATTTGTCAGCATATGTTAATAATATAGATCGAATGAAACAATGTAAATTAGCCGCTAAATTTTGTAATGATTATTTAAAATATAAAAATGAGTATGAACTTTTAAATGAATTTAGAAAATTAGATTTAAGGTATCATATTAATTGTATTCAATCATGGTTGGTTAATGCAAAATAAAAAGGTAATTAAGTTTTTTTTTTTATATTTTTATTCGTTCATAAAACAATTGTCATATAAAAATAACACATTTGTCAAAGCACACATACAAGGTGATTTTGAATGATAGAAGCATTTTGGTTCCATTAGCTTTAGCGCTGGTTGTTCATCTATTTCAATCACATGCTTTTTAGAATATTTCTGTATAAAATCCTTTTTTTCGCTTCCTTTTACAAAAACAAAATCTGCTTTCTTCGTAAGTGTTTCAATTATTTTTGGGAAATGATGTAATGGAGTAAATCCATTATTCCAATGTATACAATGATAATTTTTCGTTAACCATACCGCCTGCTTGTGACAATCAGGTGAAAGAAACTCCATTGGAAAAGGCTTTTTAAAAATGTAATGAGTCATTTCATAACCATCAAAAGCTGCAAGCTCTTTCGGTATAAATTTATTTTTTTCATCTTTGAATCCTTGAATATCTATAACCAATCTCATATTTTCAAAGCAGCAAATTTTTTAATGAGACTTTTTTTACTTGAATAATTTGCAATTTCTTCTTTCAGTTGATTAATTTTAAAAATAAATTTTTCAATTTGTAGTTGTAGTTTTGATGTCATGATTAAAACTAAAAGCTTTTGAAAATTTCTTTAAATTAAATCGAAATATGAAAATAGTGGGGATAAAGTTTATAATTGTTTCACAATTTTAGTAAGAGGGTTGTAGCTAAATAATTTGTCATGTAAAATAAGACAATAAGCAGAAGTATCTTTTTTAATTGCATTGTGTGTCTCAAATTCAATTCTCATTACTACGGATCCCGTTTGAATTGTTTCTTTTTGATGGGAGCAATCAATATGTGTAATAGGACTAATGTTTTTGAATTGTTCAGGATTAAAAATGGGTTCATTTGGAACACCATAGTAAGACTGTCTAAAGTTGGCAAACATTTCGTATAAAGCAGAAAATTTGTTTTCTTCGAAATTTAAGTACAAATCGTGATAAGGATATCTTTCAGAATTTAAATATACTCTAATATTTGACAAGGTAATATTGTCAAATTTACTCATATCTTTAACAATTTTCCCTTTTCTGTTTTCTTGAAAGCCAATCACAACATGACGAGGAGCTTCTAGTTTACTAGTTGTTTTTACCGGCCATGTGTGACGGGTTGTTTCGGTTAGAGAAGAATATTCAACAAGTTCCCAACTCTTGAATCCTATCAATATATCTTTATTTGATTCTAATATTTTTGATAGAGCAAGTTGTTGTGGCATATCAACTAGAATGTGAGGAACTTTCCAATAAATTTTATCGAAAGTAACCAATGGAGTGTCAGGAGCAGTAACAAGGTGTGCCGGATCTTCTTTGAAAATAACACCATCTAAATCATCAGTTGATCTAATAAGAACCAATTCCTGTTTCATATTCATAATAATTTTTCTGTAATCTTCAAAAAATCCTAAAAGCATTTTTAGTGGTATGGATACGGAGAATTTTCCATCATTATCAACTAAAATTGTATCACCTTCTTTCCGATGTGGAAACCAACCTGCATTTTCCAGTTTTAAACTTTCGTTGGTATTGTGAGAAAGGTAGCTTTTTAAGGTTGATGCTAATCCAACATTTCTTATTGAATCTATAGTAATTCCGTTTAGTTCATAGCGGATTTCTCTGAACAAAAAGGCTATACCATTGTTAATAAATAGCAATTCTTTCTTATATTTACCTTCTGTATTAGTTAATTTTCCTTCGATATAAAGTAAACTATCTGATGGTAGAGTGTAAGCATCGAGTTCTTGAATTGGGATCCTTATTTCATCATTGTAATCGAATTTTGAAGAAATATATGGTTGATATGTGTGAAGCTCAGAACTGACGATGGAATTGTCTACATAAAGCTTTTCGTTTACGTTTAATATGTTCATTATTTTAAAACAGTGAAACCCAAGGATGTGAGAAATTTACGATTATCTCGTCTTAACTTGTTGGTGTTGGATTTGATACTGAACTGTTGTTTAGGCTTTTTCTTTTTATAAGTTTTTACTTTGTTGATAGTGGTAGGGGCAAGTCTCATCCCAAGGGCTCTATTATATCTAACAACCATTTTATATTTCACTTGTTTGTAAATGTAACCTTACTGTTATAGTTTCTCCTCTAAAACTGATAAGTTCTCCGTCTTGATCAACTATTTTAACTGTTATATTGTTAATTGCTTTGACGCTAACTGGAAAATACAAAATGGGCAAAGGAGATTCAACTATTTTATACCCTGGAGCTACAGTTGGATAAAACTGGTGAATAATATGAACAGGTTTACCATTATTGTAAGAACCGACACAAATATTACAGTCAATACAAATAGCATTCACCTTAGTTATTTTTGCAACATTATCTGATTCTTCCTCTTTCATAGCTTCTAGTATCCTGCTATTAAAACCCAACATTTTTCCTATCGAATCTTCCTTGGTAAAATCAATTATTCTACTACACATTAAAAAAGTTTTTAGAGTATTAACATTTGCTTTTAAAAGAAAAAAAATTTTTTCATTCGGAAATAAATCTTCTATACTTTCTCTTATGTATGTTTCTATATCTGTAATGTCATAAGTTCCGTCGGGAATAACAATTACTTTTTTATCTATATAAAATTTATTATATCCTTCTTTTATATTGGGGATAGTCATAAACGTTTCAAAATCAGCTAAACCCAGGTAATATTGTTTTTCATCCTCTAAATATATGGGCGGATTAAAATCAGCAGACAAAACAGAACTGTTTCCTGATATGGCAATTGTGGTAGACATTGCAGTTTATTTATGAATGAGATATTACAATAAATAATGAGTTTATATATTTTTTTGCAAAAATTTTAGGGATAGTTGACCACAGTTATATGAATTAAATTTTTGTTTATTTTCATAAGTATAAAATACATCCACTTTGCCATTCGAATTAAAATATTTGAGAAGTTCAAAAGGTGGTTTTAAATTTCCATAACTATCAAAATATATTACATTTTTGTTATTTTTAATATAAGCAGTCCAATGAGATCCTTTATTTTGTTTTTTATCCAAATTTACAATACCACATTCTTTCAGATTAATTTTTTTTGGAAGTTCATCGAGCATAAAAACACCTCTAAAGCCAGTTATTTTTAACAACTTTACATATTTAATAATATCATTGTTCGTAAGTGCTCTTTTTGGAAAACTTATTTTGAGTTTTTTTTTTGTCTGATTGCTTTCATTTTGACGGATCCTCCTTTATAAGGTCTAATAAATAGTCCCTTTCCTTTATATGGTCTAATATATAATCCTTTCCCTTCTTTAGAAGCATTTTCCATTGCAATATTATGTCTATGTATTTCTTCTAGTTGCTGTTTAGCTGCTTTAGCATCATTTACTGCCTTAGCAATTCCTGCCGCGCCTCCACCTAGTGCACCCAGGGCGCCAAGAATGGGAAACAAAAGAGGTAGAAATCCTCCAATTTTTTTGGGTGTTCGAATGATACGTTTTTTTCTCAATTTAAGTTTACCCCCTTTTGTATTTTTTAATCCCAAACCGAACTTTCTTTTACCCTTCATTATTCCTGCAACACTTAAAGCTGCAATTTTTTCACCAATAGAAGAATCTTTAGCTTTTACCCTATCCCAGGCTTTTTTTTCTAATATTTGGTCAGATATGTGTCTTTTTGATAAATCTTCAGTCTGAGAGTAAGATATATCATGTTCTTTGCAAGCGGAATCCAATGGATTTATACCAACGTCACCTCTAGTTAATCTTTTTTCCAAGTTGGTGCCGGGACCACAATAATTATATCCTGGTATATGAACTTCGAAAGGTAGTTTGCTAATTAATTTATTTACTAAACCAGAGCCTTTTCTATTACGTGTTTTAATAGTTTTTTTCAACTTATGGCGACCCACAGTCATTGAAGTTCTTTTTATACTAAAAGCACATTGACATTTTTCTAGTATAAATACTTTTACAGCTAAAAATATTTACTAGTGTGATTAAGAATGAGGATTGAAAAACAAAAATTCTCATTACCAGTAAATAATCATGATGAAAAAATTTTAAGTAAACAGTTGAGAAAGCATGGTGACTTATTTTGCGGTGGTTCAAAAAGAGGGCTTATAGTTGGTTGCAGTGGTAGCGGTAAAACCAACGTTATGCTTACACTGCTCGAGCATCCAAATGGAATTAGGTTTGAAAATGTCTATGTTTATTCAAAGTCATTAGATCAACCAAAATATGAATATTTAAGAAAGTTGTTAAAACCTATGAAAGAAATTGGATACTTTGAATATGATAGCGATGAGAACATTATTTCACCTCATGAGATAAAGCCAAATTCCGTTATCATTTTTGATGATATTCCTTGTCATAATCAATCTATTATTAGGGACTATTTCACGCATGGAAGGCATAGAAACACCGATTGTTTTTTTATTTTTCAAGGATATTCCTCAATCCTTAAACGTCTAATTCGAGAAAATGCAAACTTATTAATTTTATTTAAACAGGACTGTTTGAGTTTAAAACATATATATAATGACCACTGTATATTGGATATGACATTTGATCAGTTTAAAAATATTTGTGCTAACTGTTGGATGGATCCATATGGCTTTCTTGTAATTGACAAAGATTGTGAAGTAAATCACGGCAGATATAGGAGTAAATTCGATTCCTTTATATATTTATAAAAGTAAAAAATTTGCAGTTTTATTTCATTTAAAACTTGTACAGCATGGATAAACGTTTAGCTCGAGAATTAATAAGATCGAGACAAGCCGTGAAGCAGAAATATCAAAGCTTGAAATTAGCTACTTCTACTGCTCAGTCCGAATTAGAACAAACTTATAGACCAATAACACAACCACTTAAACAGCTAATTTCAAGTATTGGTAAATCCGAACCATTCGATTTAAAAGAAGAAAGAGTTTCAAAGTATGAAGATTTCAAAACACCTACAAAGCTTTATAAAACATCAACTCCGACGAAAAATATTCAGAAAACAGGAAAAACTCCGTCACTCCCTACAGAACTACCAACATTTTTAAATGACAGTAGTATCACTTCTTCCTCTCCTGTAGTACAACCATTGTCATCAACTGTTATAGCAGAAACTTCAGATCCTTCTAGTGACACAACAACAAATTTAAACTTGTCAGACATATTGGAACAAACTAGAAAAACAATTCAAACCTATGTTGGTACACCATCATATAAAGATTACTTAGCAGATTTTCATGAATTACCCAGATCATATATTGATGAGGGTGTGAAAGATACACAACATAAATTTGACCATTATTATGGAATAGTTCATGACCTCGAAACGGATAAGTTTTCTTTTGGTTTAACACAGATACCGGTAGAAATTATTGGAAAAGACATTAAAGTGGGAGGAATAACGTACACAGGCACGCCAGGTTTATACGAATTGCTTTTCAAAAAAGAACCGAAAGGTTATAAGAAGGAAGATTTAGATAATTACATGAACATTCTAGCTAAAACAAATGTATATCGTAGGAATTTTGATTCAAATGAACAAGGTCAAGGAAATACATCACACAAATATGTTACAATAATAGGACCATATTTACAAAGAAAGGGGATTACAAAGACAAAAACCTTGCCAAGATTAGTTACAGCATTTAACAAACCAAAACCTCCGTTTAGAACAACTAGAGCCAAATCTACAGGAAAGGGATTAATTTTGAAAATAAACAGATCAAATACAGACTATGTATACTGGAATAATGTTAACGAAATTGTTGATAGGCTACGTTTATTAATTTCATCAAGTGATGCGGGAAATAATGCTCATAGTAACGAGATTATCTCTATTATTGAAGAATTAAGAGAAGATAAAGTAATACTATAAATAACAGCTATCAAATATAATCATATTTATTGTTTAATGAAAGCTCAACATGACAGTTGATAAATTTGGACGCCATATTTCAAAACAAAATCAAGAGAGAATAAGTGACATTAATAATTTAAAAAGGAGATTAGGTGAAAATGAAACAAATAATGAAATCTTTGCTAAAAAGCTTAAGGTTTTTGATGAAAATTTTTTAAAGTATGAAAACCAGATTAAAGGATGCTATACCTCAATTGAAAACGTTAATAAACAGTTGCTAACGCTATATCAAATAAGTAAAGATTTGCAATTTTTAAATGAACATGTTAAAAAGGAAGACAAAAAATTAAGTGATGATATCAACAAAATTAATAAAATAATGGAAACAAATATAAGAGAAGTAATAATTGAAAAACACAAGGAAAAAATTAAACAATTAAGAACTTTTATAAAAAGGTTAGATGATGAAAAAAAAAGAAATCAAAATAGCATTCTTAACAGTAGAACAATTGACCAACTCACTTTGGAAGAAAATCAACAATATATTTCCTTGGAAAATATAATGTCCAGTGTAATTAAGAAATTAGAACAAGAATTAAATAAAACAGAGGAGGAATTAAAAAATAGTGATAGTAGATCAACTACTTTCTTAACTGGAGAGATAAAAAAATCCTTTAATGCGTTAGAAAAGGAGATTACTAAAATTAGTAAAATTTTAAATGAAAAAAGTTATACAATACAAATTGATAAATTGAATGAATGGGAAAAAACATATAAAAGTTATATTTCGAATTATTACAAAACATAGAAAGTGAACTTCCTTAAAATTGAATAAACAAGTTTGTTGTCATGACAACCGTTAAACAACAAGTCGTTAATGAATTACATAAACCTGCTAGAAAAAACTACAAACGCAGAAGGGTGGTAGTGAAAGGGTTAAATGATCTTTTTCAAGCTGATTTGGTTGAAATGTTACCCTATGCCAAATTTAATAAGGGATTTAAATATATCTTGATTACCATAAATGTATTTTCTAAGTATGTTTGGGCCGAACCGTTAAAATCTAAATCTGGAAAAGACGTAACAGCGGCAATGAAAAAAATATTAATCAGTGCAAAAACTCCACCAAAAAACTTGCAAACGGATAGAGGGAGAGAGTTTTTCAATGTACATTTTCAAAATTTGATGCAACAATTTCGAATTAACCATTATAGCACGTTTTCCAATTTGAAAGCGAGTATAGTAGAAAGAGTGAACAGGACTTTAAAGAATAATATGTGGAAAATATTTAGCATTCAAGGAAATTACAAATGGTTTAATATATTAGCGGATATTGTAAAAGATTATAACAATACAAAACATTCTTCAATAGGAATGAAGCCAAAACAAGTAAATAAAACAAATGAAAATAGAATCTTGAAATCTGCATTTACTCATGCTAAAACGTTAGATATAAAATCTCCAAAGTTTAAAGTGGGTGATCACGTACGAATAAGCAAGCATCGAGAGGCATTTTCAAAAGGTTACACACCAAATTGGTCAAATGAGATATTCCACATTAAAGAAGTTAAGATGACAAACCCTTGGACATATTTAATTCAAGACGAAGATAATCAGGACATTCTGGGTGGTTTTTATGAGCAAGAATTACTAAAAGTAAAGCATACCGATGTGTATCTTATTGAGAAGATTTTGAGAAGGAAAGGAAACAAAGTTTATGTGAAATGGTTAGGACTTGATAAAAAATATAATACATGGATTGATAAAAAAAATATTGTTTAATTAAATTGAAATTAAATTTTAGTTAAATTTGTTTTATTTCTGTTCCTCACTTTATGCTTTAGCTGATACAAATTACAAAGTCTTAATGTGCTAATTAATTTCAAATAAAATTCACATTTACTAAACTAAAATTTTATTAAGTAAAACATCAAATACAATAAATACAATTTTTATTAAAACGTGTCAAATATATTTTATTTCTATGTTCCTCAGATAATATCGAATCTAGAATAAGTTTACAATCATTTATTCTTTTTTCAAAACGGAGTCTATCTAAGTACCACATCTGAAAGTTACTCCTACGGGCTTGTCTGTAAGCAAAGCTCCACTTCACTAACACATGCACCTTATTGTTCTCTTCCAGAAAAGATATTGTTTTCTTCGTAATATTTTCTTTTTGATCCATTTTCATTGTTTTCTTCGTAATATTTTCGTTTTGTTCCATTTTGCTTCAATTTGTTTTCCATTTGTTCAGGATATAAAGCAAGTAATTCCATCATAGTTGAAACATTTTCACTGTTAGGATTTTCTGTTGGACTTATTATATTATAAACATGCGTACACAAGTCGCCACAATCAGATGAAATATTATTTTGAAATATTTTGAAATATGTATTGAATTCTTGCCTTTTAAGTATAGATAATCTATAATCAATAATTTCCTTTAATCGCCACAAATTGTCCAAAGACTCTTGTCCTAAGTATATGAAGTGTGGGCCTTTTGTAATTTGTAGAACAGGGGTATCATTTATTTTCTGAACCTGCAGATGAATGTTGTTTATATTCACACTGGTTTGATCAACTTGAGGAAAGTAGAAATTGTTTACAATAATTCCTTGATGAACACAAATGTCTTTCCAATTTTCTTCGGTTAGTGCGATTGAAAATCCAGTTTTTCCACCAATTACAATTTTTGGAGAAAAATCATTTAAACTAATGCCAACAAGAACAAATTTTGACAAAGAATTATTTAAAAAATAAATTTTTGAATTAAGAAGCGTTTCCAAAGGTTTATGAACCACGGCGTTGTTCATAATGACTAAACGAGACTGAAACATATTGTGTTATTCTTGTACTTAAATATTCTCATCCCCACTTTCTTTAAATTTTCGATTAAAATGGATTAATAAAAAAATAGATTTCCAGTTTGAAATTTGTAATAAAGATAAATAATTAAAATGGTAATGTATAAAAATAATGCAAAGTTTAATGTAACACTAATGATGGAAAAGTAATAATTTTTGAATCCGTCATAATAATTGGTACAGTTGGGGGTTAAAATTTGTAACTGATTATTTTTAAACTCTAACTTTTCTATCCAATTTGTATCAAAAATAGATCGATTTGGATAATGATACAAAATTTTAAAAAATTTACTTGCATTTTCATTTCCATTTATTCGTTCCATCCAACTAATTGTACTATTGTTAATTAATCCAATTTTCATAAATTTACAATATTTACTTAGAGTGACGTCTGTTTTATTAGAAAAACATATTTCACACTGTGTTACGCCAGGGGGATGATGAACATAAAAAACATTTTGGAAAATAAAATAAAGAAGAATAAATTGAGATCTACTGATAGTCATTAAAACAAATTAATAATTATATTCCAAATTTATTAACATTAAGCAGATACTTTCACCACGAAAGCAAAAGCAGTTGTAAAAAAATAACAATAAAATACTTAATTTAAATATATGTAAAAGTTCATAAATAAGGATATTAATAATACTATATAAAATGTGTAGCTTGAAGACTTATTTTGAATGGTTACAATTATTCGATTCCTATTTTTCCATAAACAGTTATTTAAATCACAATTCCTAGCAAATTTCTTATGCTCCACAATAGGATCATCATAACTTAACCAATCAAAAATTTCAATACCACAATAAAAACATTTACAAATATCATTGATTGAAGTATAGTAAAAGCCAGCTCCAGCTAACACTTCTGGTCTCAATTTTCCTTTCCATTTTTTAAAAGTGGAAAGTCGTTTTTCATATGTTTTAAAATAACTGTTATCAATTTCTTTGTCAAAAGTTTCTATGCACATTTTGTGAAAGACTTATGAAGACTAACTTTGGTTTCAAAAACAACAAATTTAAATACCTTATAATATCTACATAAATATATCTAAATCTTCATGTTCTGCATTCCATTGATACAAAGCAATATCTTGGTGTCCCCAAGCTAATGTATTAAAACTATAGGGAATTTTATACCGCTTATCATCTTCGGAACTCAAAGCCAATTTATTAATTAACTCTGTAAAAATTGTATGTTGTCTAGATCGAAAAACATACATTGAACAAAAGGTTTTAGAATGATTTTCAACAACATCTTTATAATGAATAAAATCCAACTGCTTTTTAATTGCACTTTTTTTAACACCTTTTGCTTTTTTTGTTAAACTGTTTTCCGTTTTAATACAATATGCTTTTGCTCCAGTACCAAAGAAAGCAGTAATGGGTTCACCAGCATATTCATCTTTGAATTTTCCTATAACTGACTTTGTAATAGGCATTTCATGAATATTATTAAATTCATAATTAGATGTGTCAAATTTGTGAATATTTTTTATCATGTCAGAATAAATATTTGGAGTTGTGACTTCTAAAATGAACGAATCGGTATCGGTGTATAAAAGTGAAATATTTTCCTGATAAAGAGGTTTTAAAAAATTATAAAAGAAATCATACATGACAGTTTTAGATATATCTAATATTGAGAAGCCTACATATATTGGTTTATTGTAAGTAACTTGAATCTTTTGCATTTGAATAGCTACCAAGTTTTCAGAAAATATTGTTAAGTCCTTGAAATATGGTTTTGCAATTAAATTCTCAGCACCATCTTTTCTTCTATTTTTTTCCCACTCTGTAACAAGTCTTACGTCAATTCTCCTATCAACATTTTCCATAGTCTTGCCATAAATACTATTATTTGCCAACTTGTAAGTATTACGATCAAATTCATTCTTTGAATCATTTCTTAATCTTGAATTCAAGTCTATATATTTTTTCAACCAATCAGATTGAGAAAACTATAAAACTCTATGAACTTTAGTTAACTTGAGTCCATGTTCCAAACATTGTTTTAATAATTGATAGTGAATAACATATTTTGATTTATCATTTAAATTGGATATTAATTTTATACATTTAGAATTTGGCGGTTTAAAGTTTTCTGGACAAAACGGAAAATCGTTATGATAGGAATGTAGACTTGTAGGATATTCTAAATCAACTTCTAAAACATATCCCTTATTAGATTTTTTAGAAATATTCATAATATTTAAATCATTGATTTCTTTATCTGTTAACCAAACAAAATCTCCCGTTGGAATGTGCTGTGACATTGCATAACCATACAAATTTGTTGCATCATAATAAATTATGTATTTAGTTGGCTTTAAAGGATCAAAATTTAAAAGAAATGGGTTATTAGCTTCAGATTTTCTACAAATGCAAGAGCTCACACCACCGCGAACGCTTTTTTTGAAAAAGTGTATCATATCTGGATCAGTTAACAATTCTAACTCTATTCCAGTATAACGCAAACACGCCTCCCAAGATAAACCTGGAAAAGTGTAAAAATGAGCTGGATCGAGCTTATATGTGGATAAACAAGTGCTTCTAAAATTTTCAAAAATATCTGCCAAAAGTAAAGTATCAAAGAGTAAGTAAACGTCGGAGTATTGACCAAGAGATTCACATTTAAACAATTGCCAAACCTTTACAGCTCTTTGGTATTCTGCATCACTGATGTGCTCATCCGTTAAAGTATTATAAAATTGGTTTTTCTGAGGTAAATTTGTTTCTTCTAATTTTAAATAATCATCAATATAACTGTAAGGAAATACACCTTTTTGCCGAATAAGTTTAAATCTTTCTTCATCATTGAAAATTTTTTTTATTTCCTTACATTGTTCATCTTTTAAGCTTTCAGAGAGTTTTGATAAAGAATGGGATAGAAATTGAAAAGAATCAATAAACCTTAATGATATATTTTTTTTCTTAGCCTTTTGTGTCTTTTTATCAAAATAGTTATCCACATGAATAAGCTTTTCAAATGAAATATATTTTTCCTTGTTTTGTGCGATAACTGTTAGTTGTTCTTTGTTTAAGCATAATTTTTTAAGAAATAGATGAGAATCATAATTACGCAAATTATGCAATATAACTGGAATAAAGTTAGGTATTCTGTAATTTATGTTGCAGAGTGAATGAGCTGGACCTCTATAAAGACCGGTTATATGACAATGATCTGCAACCCTGTCATTTAAAAGAGGTTTATTACAAATATGACAAACTTTTTCATAGTTATGATAAATTTTGTCCAGTTCGTTCAAAGGGATCATTTTTTTAGGAGCCTTTAAATATTTATTGTATATGTTATACACATCTCTTTCTAAAGAATTTATAAATAATGTATCACAATTTTGACCTCTATATTTTTCAAATTTAGAATAATTATCGTCGAAGGAACATTTAATGTAATAGGCAAATGAATGTGGAATATGTTCATATTGTTTTAAGGTGTATGAAGTATTAGGATTTTTATCAACATTGTCATTATTTAAAGGCTTTAAAATGCATTCAAAATCTGCATACACCACGAAAGGAACTTTCATTTGTTTATGATAATTTACAAATTTCAAAATATTATCATATGAATAGTTTCCAAACTTATCTTTTATTAATTCTTTAGAAGGTAGGTTAATTCGTAAATGATCACAATCATAGCTATTGTGTTGTAATAAATTTTCTTCTGTAGGGAAATATTGTAAACAACCATCGCAAATATATTTTTTTCCGTGATGTTTAGAAATTTGTGCAGAAACTAGTTTTGATAAATCTTTAATATAGCAATAATGAAAAGTTTTTTCATCATCATCACTTATTAACAATAAATTGACATGTTGATTTTTTTTATTCGATGAATAATAAAGTGGACCAATTACTTCATACCCCTTTTTAGGATTTATAATTCTAATCCATATACATTAATAGAAATGTTATTTTTTTCTTCAAAAATCTTAATGTTCTTTAGCAACATTGGAAATTCTATACCTGACATATCCAAAACAGAAGAGTAGTGTGGGTAGGATGAAGTTTCAAAATCTAATCCGCGTGGTTGGTGAAGAGCAGACACAACTGCCCAGGCGAAGCAAAAGTTGTCATCATTCCTAATGTTGATCACAGCTTGACGTCTCTTGATCTCTTGAGGAAGTTCGATAAAAGATGAGGCTCTCAGCGGATTGTGCTTGTTAACATTAATTTCCAAATGAAGTAAATTCATCAAAGCCCATCCTGCAACGTAAAAATTAAAAAATTACTTTTTTTGTTGCTATTGTAAAATCGAAAATAAATTCTTTACCTGAATCTCTTTCTGCAAATTCGTCAGCTTTCTGGTCAATAATGGTGCAGATTTGCTCTAACAGTTCTTTTTTCTGATATCCCTGGCAAATGACTTGGAACGGCGCATTAAAAGATTTGACATCATAGCTGTCGCTGCTGGGGTTAAAATAGAAACCGAACAGTTCCATATTTAGCTTGATACATTTATGTTTCTGCAGTTCTTGATCTATTAGATGTGCAATTTTGTATTCCAAATGTTGAAAATATTCTTTCACATTTATGAAGTTTTGGTGTGAGGAAATCCTATAAGATATTATTCGTTCCCTGAATGCTGACTTGATAATTTCAACACCTTCCTCCAAGCCTATTTTGGAATTGTTCTTGTGCACACTAGATCGAAGATGTCCACCCCATAGACTTTGGTTTATATTTTTCTTGCATTCTTTACAATATTTTACAATATTTGTAGAATCTATATAAATTAAGAAAAAAATATTTTACAAAATATTTTACAAAATATGACATGAAAAATAAAATGTTCTTACCTTTAACAAGCTTTGGTTTTTTCAACCAACTGTTGAGTTTTGTGGAATTTCCGTTAACATGTTTTTTAATATGTCGCAGTAAATTATCCTTTCTAGTAAAGACTTTATTACATGTTACACACTTATGCATTTCTGAAGTTTTCTGCATAATAATAATAATAATAAAATTAATATTGTGCAATTCTATTTAGTTATAGTCAAATTTTGAAAAAAGCAATTGCATTTTTGAAGTTCTTTGTATAATAATAAAATTAATATTGTGCATTTTTATTTAGTTATAGTCAAATTTTGAAAAAAGCAATAGAAATTAATTGACTTTATGAATCCATTTCTTCAAATGAGTCAACTAATTTGTCAAAGGCCTGTTTAACATAATTCACCGTACTTTCGTCTCCCTTTTTAATTGTGATCAAATTAGTTAAATTTTGAATAGCGAAACCCAGACACTTAAGGTTTGCTATTTGTTTTTTATTTTTTTTATTAATTTTAAATTTTTTTTTAATGATAAATGATGGTTTCGAAATTGAATTTTGTTCAAATTTGCATCAATTTGTTTTTCTTGCGGATCAGAATTTACAATAGCATATGGTGAATTAATAGAAGATATAGCCGAACTTAAATTTTGATCAATTTGTTTTTCTTGCGAATCAGAATTTACAATATCATATGGTGAATTAGTAGGACAAATAGCCAAACTTAAATTTTGATCAATTTGTTCTTCTTCCGAATCAGAATTTTCACTAAACAAAAAGGGAGAGCAAATTGGTCTCGGAGAATTAATTGGCGATTTTAATGTTAAATAATTTGGATTAGATTTTTGAAAACAAACAATATCCTCACAGCTAGAATTTTCAGTTTCGTCAATGTCATTCAGTTCTTCAAGAGTTTGTTTAGTTTTTGTTGTAATTAAGTCCGTTTTGTTGTCAATAATGTCATTAAGATCGTCAAGAGTTTGTTGTTGAGTAGCTGTAAATAAATATTTTTCGTTGTTGTGTTTGTTGGCATTATTCTGAACTTGGCTATTATAAATAATTGAAATTCAAGTCCTGAATAGTTTGTTGTTGACTAGTTGTAAATACGTCTGTTTCATTGTTTTGTTGGTTTGCAAAATTCTGCATTTGAGTACATGTGTATAAGTCAAAGTCATTGTCAATTATTTTGCTACTCGATGCCAAAAAATTGTCCATTATGAAAAAAATCGTAATAACAAATAAAAATGCCACAAATGTACATAAAAATGTCACCAATATATATAAGAATTAAATCTTGCCAAATAAAAATGTTAGAAATAAAAATAAAAATTTACCAAATAGACACAATGTAAACACCAGAAAACTCGCGAGCTCTGCACAGTGTGAATGCAGAAATCAATTGCATTCGTCTTTTCGCTGAGGCGATTTTATATGCAAAAGTTAATCACATGTGTCCTACTTAAAGTTGAACGACAATCTCTAAAAACCACTTTCCCAAGCCGATCAACAACCTTACCCCCCCCCCCGGACCCCTGAATTTCCGAGACTAAAATCCCGGTTCCCCAATTTCGGGCTACCCTCTTCAGGTTAAGTTAAGTTAGGTTAGGTTATGTTAGGTTAGGTTAGGTTAGGTTAGGTTAGGTTAGGTTAGGTTAAGTTAGGTTAGGTTAGATTAAAAAAGAAGAAAAGAAAAAAGGAGAAGGAAAGAAAAAGAAGAAGGAAGGAAAAAGGAGAAGGAAGGAAAAAGGAGAAGGAAGGAAAACGGAGAAACATATAAAAAAGAGAAAGAAGGAAGGGAGAGAAAGAAGATAAGGTGAGAGTGAGGGGGGTTGGCGGAGCGGGGAGGGGGGCGAAGCCCCCCCCCCCCGAGGAAACTGACAGGGAAAGGGACAGCGAAAAAAAAAAGAAACAAAAAAAAAAAAAAACTTAAGTATTGCAGGTAGTAAAAGTGGTGGTTGATGGGATATATACTTAAGAACATCCACTCGACGATCATACAGTATCATTCGCTGTAATATCAGTTGTCGATATTATTTTATAAGCTATAACCAAAATTGTTTTTTATCAAATATATCTATCTAAATCTAAAGCTCCTAACGATGGCAGAAAATATGATTGGAAACGCTGACCAAATTGAAGAAAATAATGTGGAGAACGCCGCTCAAATTGAAGAAAGAAAAGACATTTTTATTAACTTGGAAGGCGATTCCATCACTTATAAACATTCATTTTTGGACAAATCATCTAGGCTTGTTAGAAGATCATTCTTATGTAACATCGACATTAATTATATTGAGGAGGAAGAAGAAGAGATGGAGGAAGATGATCAGGAAATTGACGAAGGAGTGGACATGGATGGACAACTACTAAATTTAGGAACCGAGGCTGACGTAAAAGTAAGCAAGTTTAGGGCTAGTGAATTATTTAATAATTTTGAAGAAAAAGATGTATGTGTTATACAAAGCTACTCTAAAATTGAAAGTCGAAGACTAGGAACATTTGCTATTTGCCTTCCTTGTAGTGCAATTTACATGAGATATTTACGGACAGGGGAGTCCGATCATGTGAGCTGCCACTACAAAAGAGCCTATGTTGTTAGTGCTTCTGATTTACATTGTGCTATTTGTAGGATACATCTTTTTCTACTAATTCCTGAACATGCTTGCTTTTACTGCAACAAAAATGAAAAAAAAGAGATAGAAAATTATGTTGTTAAATATTAATAATAAACATAGTTTGTAAAGGTGATGGGTAGATTATTTCAACAATATTAATTTTAAATATAGGTTATAAACGTAATGGGTAGATTATATCAAAAATATTAATTTTAAACATAAATTGTAAAGATAATAAGTAGAATATGTCAACAATATTAATTTTAAAAAATGTCAACTGTTACTATAAGCGGTTATATATTTTCATTGCTATATGCAAAATACTTCTTTTTATTCTAACATCTGACACTGTATTTGTAAATGAAATAGCTAATCATATGTAAAAAAAGTGTTGATTATGTCAACTGCCACTAGAAGCACTCATATATTAGCATAACATTTTGTTAACGCTTGTTTCTGTATTCAATTGAGTTTTCTCTTACTTGATGCAAATTATATTAATATTATTAGTAAATTCCCATAAGAAAATTTAAGCTTCCATTTGCAAAAGTGGTGCCATTTTAGGGCGTGGCACTTTTTGTGTAAACCCATAACAATTGTTTTGTTATGTAATGTGAAAATTAGTATGTATTAAAAAACTTGTTAGATCATTGTTGTCGTTTCAATATAGGAAAAGGAAAAAATGTGTGTCAATTATTATATATATTTACATTTACTTTTTTTACAAAATTATTTGTTACCAGAGTTTTCACAAACACAAATTATAAAAAATATTATCCTCTTTTTAAAATTACAACAAAATGATGTCTAATTACATCTTTGAAGATTTGTACCAAATAGTAATATCTAGTGCGACATACAGGACAATTGTTTACCATTATAGAACAACCATTTTCATCATTCCATCTTAAAATACATTTTAAACAAAAAATGTGGGAACATGTATTTGGTCTACATGAATCATAATATTCGATTATTTCAAAACAAATAGCACAAAACACTTTTTTGTCTCTTCACTCTCAGTTTTATTCAAATTTTTTAAAACAATCCCATTATTTTCTTCTCGAACTAATGGTATATTTTCTTCTTGAACTCCTGGTATAATTTCTTCGAGGCTAATTGTCTGAAGCGGAATGGATCGATTTCTTTCTCCAACTGATTCACTCATTTTATTTTAATATTATTATTAATAGATTTATTCAACAGATTTTTTTCTTTTAACAGTCACTCGTACCTTAACATACTAAAATGATCTTGATGCACCTATTTATAAGACTTAAGAATGCAAAATCAAATGTGGGAGAACAAAGAGAAAAAATTAAAAAATATGATGCGAATGAGAATAAAAGGGGAGGAAGTTAAGAATGAGGGACATGAGAGAGAGGAAGAGGAGGAGGAGGAGGCGCTCCCCTATTATAACTACTGAGAACCATTCGTTATTTGTTTGGTCTAAATAATAGAGCTCACTGCCAATACTATTTCAAAAAACATGAAATATTAATACTGCCTGCATTATTTATTTTGGAAACGGTATGTTTGCTGAGAAAACATATAAACACCCTCCCAGAAAGGCCACAACATGTATACCCTACCAGAAACTCTAGGCATGATATATATCTTCCCATTCCTTCCTCAGAATTAATAAAAAAATCAATTATTTACAACGCCATAAAACTTTACAACAATCTGCCAGTACATTTAAAATCTATCCCTATGCTTGCACAATTTCGAAAAAACACCAAAGCATACCTCATTGAGAGACCATTTTACAGCGTTAATGATTTTTACAGCGAGTAAGTCTCTTTAAATTGTCACTAAATTCGCTTGTTTACTTAAATCTTTTGTGAGTCATGTCCTAACTCGTATCATAGAATTTTGAAAATCATCATATAGAGAAAAGAACTGTCGAACATTCACTTAAAACTTAATTATTTTTGTTAGGTATTGATTAAAAACAAAATTTAATTCTTTTTTGTATACTACATTCTACACTAGTTCATTATACCTTCTGTTTAACATCACAATTATTTGTATAACTATAATAACATAGAGTTTAAGGTCGCATAGTTGCAATTTTGATTTCAATGTCATCGAAATTATTCACATAACCTAATAACCTTATAAAGTAAACAAACACACAACATGTGTGTTTGTTTACTTTTATAAGGTTATTAGGATTCATTAACTGTTTTGCGGCAATGTTATGTTATATTCTAACGTGTGTTTTACGATTTGGTAAATTGATAATTTACATTTTTAAAAAGCGTTGACCTATCGAAATTCTTTTCGATTAATGTTTTGATATGTCTTATTTTAGGTATATTTTGCTTTGTCCATAAAATTGTAAAATTTTTCTGAGGCAATAAAGCATACTTTTGTTTGTTTGTTAGCTTTACACAAGTAACACTTGAAAAACAGAACAATCTTTAGAATTTACCAAGTTTATGACTCAACAGGATCATAATAACAATTATATTTTCTCAATTCAACACCTGGAACAAACCACAATGCTGAACAAACTAACCAGTCAATAAGACAGACAGAAAGTGCACCTTTAAACACATTATGAACTATGTAATGAAATAGATTTAATTCACTTAATTAATCAAAATATAGGCACATCTATATGATAAACAAAATGAAATTGAACCATAATCTGTGTTAAGCTCATAATCCTGTCATTATTTGGTTTAATGTCACGTAGTCATCCATACTCTCACAATGTCCCTTTGGCTTCATTACACATTATTGCCGAGCCCCTGCCATATTATCATTGGCCTCCCCGGCGTTGGATAAGTAGTTTTTTGGTACTGAATTTGTAAACATTTCATTAGGCCACCACTTTGTTCCGCCGTTATGGATTTATACAAAAAATTTACCAGATTATCTGTATAACACACTTAATTTTTGCCAAAATTTTAAAGTCTATTGGGTAAGTAATTTAATAATTTTTTTTAACATTTGTGATTTCCATATGACCATTAATTTTTGATCAAAATTTAAAGTCAATCGGCTATGCCGGGTACAGACTGACGGAAATGGGAGAACATTGTTCTTCGGAGTCGAGTGACCCTAAAAAGCAAACATTTTCAAAAATGTCGGTGGGTGATTTTTTCACGATTACAATACTTCCTTCTTACGAGGGAAAAAGTGGCAGCCGACTCCATTTTGAAAAGAAAGAAAAAAAATCCATTTCCTCGTAGAAAATAACCCCCTTATGATTCCTTTTTTTGCAGACAATGCTTCAATCATTAAAGAAAGTAGAAGATCAGAAAATAACACTCCGGACGAAAAAATATCTTGTTTTGCCAAGAAAATGTTTGTCGATATTGGCACGTCGCTAAAGGAAAATATAAAAAAATGTAAGTCCTCTGTGTTTGTTAAAAACTCTTTGAAAAGAATAAGCTTTTCTGATGAAAATCTGGTAAGATATTTTTCAGATTCTGCTCTAATTTGTGAATTTAATAAGTTTAATATAAATGCCGAAGTAAATTGTCAAAAACTTAAGAGGAGTTTTTCAACCAATGATCTTTGTCGTAATTAATAATATATTAAACTTTATTTGTTCTTATTATTTAGCTGAATTTTAGTTTTAATCATTTTTTTTTATTATATAAGGTGCTAATAAATTCATTGACAAAAACTAACATTTGTTTTGTTTCCCAGACTTTTCTTGCATAATGCTATGCTAATAATATTTAATAAGTTGAATTCTTTTTTATGAACAGTTGTTAAACAATATATTTTGACAAAAATTATGAAAATTTGCCTAAATTTAATCACGATAATTTTAAAGAAATGCCAAATACAGGAAAATGTAATTTCTATGTAACTTGCAAAAGAAATCAGTCCCCATCTCTAAACGTATCAAACAGTGCAGCAAAACAATGTGTGATTTAGGAGATGACCGAAGTACAATCTTATTATGAAGGTACCTCTCATATTCCATATTACTTGAACTATACTATGAAAAATTCCTTTCCTTATTAATAAAAAAAACAACGTTCCTAGAGAAAATACGTACTACTTATATTAAAGAAAACTATCTATCTAAATCTACGAAATATGTACATAAAATAAACTTATTACTAACAGACTAAAAAACCATTTAAAATCAGGTCTTACTAATAAGTATAAAATACAAGATAATCATTTAATTCATGGATTCCAAAAAAAAAATTGGTTAATTGACCTTTGTGTGCAACCTCCCTTATAACAAAGTCCAAATACAGATAAAACAGTATGTTGCGTGCATCTTGTTATTAAGCATTAACTTAATATATAAAAATTGTAACATATTTTACTAAAGGAAAAGTTTTATTACGAGGCCTTACCTATTTTTATTAAGTAAAGTGACCTTTTTATATATTTAAATTCAAGTTTCAAATTGTATAAGTAAATTACTACCGAAACAGAAGTAGATAACCTACTGAAGTTTTAAAAATAAAATATGTGCAGGTGTTTGTAAAAAAAATTATAACAAAAATGTTTAAAGCTAAAAGACAAAAAAAATAATGAAAGTATAATCAAATACTCAAACTGCATAATAATAAAAAAATATCGGTAAAATTCTTTTACCCGGAACTTCCCTCGTAATGAATATTTCCTTTTATTAGGAATAGTGAGGCGTGACCCAATTTAGCTCCGCACACAGACATTTAGTAACACATATATACTGTCTTTTCAGATATTTTTATTGGGCGCCATTTTCTTCCTATGTTACATTTGATTTTTGGACATATTTAAAAATAAATTAAGTAGTATTAAACTGATTTTTTTAAGATCACCCATTTCGTCATATTGAAATCGTACCAGTTTATTCCTATGTAACATTTAATTTTTATAGAAAGTTTGAAATCAGTGGAATAAGATTTTTTTACGTTTTTATTTTTTTTTAACATTTTATTTTGTCGCCATTTTGAATTTGTACCACATTTTGCTAGTTATCTCTCTCTTATATCACACTTAATGCTTGCACAAAATTTAAATAATCCAATTAGTTAAATTAATCCAAAATTTAAAATTAATCCAATAAGTAGGCTAATTTTTTAAATATTTTGGATTCATATCAAAATGTTACCAGTTCATTTGTATGTAACAGTTTATTTTTTTTTTGCAAAATTTGAGGTAATTTAGATAATTAGTTTTTTACTGATAATTTTTTAACATTTCACCAGACCGCCATACTGGAAAAATGTTACCAGGTCATCCCCATAAGATATTTAAATATTGACCAAAATTTGTCAATTGAGTAATTGTTTTTTAGCTATGCCCCAAGCTGACAGACAGACGCACCGAAGGAATTGAGGAAACATGTTTTTGCCATCTAGAAGCGCTAAAACTTGAACCTTAAAGGAGAATTTTTTTCACCATTAAACATTTTTTTTCGGCGCCATTTTGTTCCTCCATCTTGAGTTAGTACCATAATTTCACGAATTTTACCTCTATCACACTTAATTCTGCAGACAATTTGAAATCACTCTAATAAGTAGTCCTTTCAGGCTGATTTTTAAATATTTTGTTAAGCCACTATTTTGTTTCGCCATTTTGGATTCGTACCAATATTTTACCAATTGATTTCTACGTAATACTTTATTTTTATGCAAAATTTGAGGTCAATTAGATAAGTAGTTCTTAGTAATATTTTTTTTATTTTACTGGGCCACCATTTTGTTTAGCCGTATTGGATTTCTACAAAATGTAACCATTTCATCCTCCTATTTTTGGACCCTAAAACGCGAAAAGCTGTAAAGACCTAGGAGGGTGATTTTTTCACGATTACAATATTTTTCAGAAGGCTTGTTTCATTATTTATTGATATAAATTTCTCAATCAGTAAATTAAAATCAATCTAAGAGTTTTGTGTTTATATTTACTAGTTTAGGTATTTTTGATATTACAAGGTAAATATTTTGAAACAATATAATTAACAAATATCTATCAAATCACTTTTATTGTAAATCAGATCAAAACAATCTAATTATCTGGGTTTATTCCATATTTTAATAATTATTTTTTGTAAGAATGCTCCTTTCTTTGGCTTTGTATATTTTAAGTAGGCTCCTCCCCAAAATATTAGCCCATACTGAATGATTTAATTTACGACAGAAAAGTACCCGATTGAAGGAAGTATTGTATTCCTGAAAAAAACACCTTTCGATATTTTTGCAGATCTTTGCGTTTTAGGATCCCTAGACCCCGAAAAACACGTTCTCCCATTTCCGTCGGTCTGTCTGTATGCGGCATAATTCAGAAACTACTTACCCGATTTACTTAATATTTTGGTCAAAACTCAAGAGTCGGTTACATTTTGGTAAACATCCAATATATAATAATAAAAAAAATCGAGTTAAAGATTTACAAGACTTAAATAAACTCTCTAAAGTATAAACTTAATACAATAGGAATCACAACAATGCATACAAACCTTTTTTTTAAATTTTACAATCTATAAGAACTACTTGTCATTTGCTTGCACACTCATATATATTAAGTACCTGATTACTTTAGCAATAATAATTAAATTATATAATAATTTATCTAGCTAATAATTCTTTCAATATAAAATAGTATTGCTTTACGGTTTGCATACAAAATTCATTGTTTTAGGTATATATATTTAAGCCAAATATTGAATTATATCAACAAAATTAAGTTACTAATAATAATACGTTGGCATTTTTTAACAAATTGGATTTATATATTATATTTTTTTTTGTTGAATCTCTATCTACGCATGAAAAATAGAACTTTAAAGACGGCTCATGTTAATATTAGGTCAAACTTCCAGTTTTGTAAGTTTTAAAGAATTTGTGCTTAGTGAGAGTTTTGATGTGGTCGGCGTTACAGAGACATGGTTAACAAAAAGAATAAATTCTAAAGAGATAGAAATACAGGGATACAGGTTCGTCAGACAGTGCATAGTGGGTAGGGGTGGTGGTGTTGGGATTTATATTAAAAGTGATATTAAATACACTGTATTGAGTAATGAATTTACAACAAATCAAAATTTCGAACAAAAATGGATAAACATCATAATAAACAAAATATTTTTTATTTTTGGTTGTGTATACAGACCCCCTATATACAAACTTTCAGATTTTTTGCTTGGCTTCGAAAACATTATCTTCATTATTGCCCTTAAGTGAAGAAATGTTATGCACAGGGGATTTCAAGGTAAATTTTTTAGATATATTATCACATGACGTTGCCCAATTTAACATGTTGTTACAGATAGTAGGGCTCACTCAATTAATAAACAATCCCACTAGAATCTCGTCTACCTCTGCCACACTTATTGACTTTTTACTGATATCGAATTCTGATTTAGTAAAACACTGTGATACGTTACCAGCTCCACTGTTGTCAGACCATGAATTTATTTTTTGTGATCTTTTAGTACCTAATACATCAAATGAACTTACTTTTAAAAACTATAGAGACTTAAAAAATATTAATACTACACAATTCCTGGCCGACTTACAGTCGATTCCTTGGAGAAATATATATGACGTTAATGATATCAACAGCAAAATTGATTTTATAAACAATAATATTAATAATTTACTAGATCTTCTTGCTCCTATAAGAAAGGCTAGGTTTACAAAAAATAATTATCCATGGATAACCCAAAAACCCAAAATATAAAAAATTTAATAAAACTTAGAAATAGGACGTTAAGCAGATTGAAAAAGACCAAAACCGTTGCTCACTGGGAATATTATAAATCTGCGTAACTTGGTGACTCTCACTATACGAAATGAAAAAAAGCATTTTTTGAATCCAGGTTTAGGCAGTCCATAAATATTTGGCAAAAGTTGAAGAAATACAGTGTAGGCATTGCGAGCAGTAAAGTGGAAATCCCCGAGCATTTAAAAAATCCAGAATTAATAAACAACTTTTTTAGGTCATCTGTACTCCAAACTCAAAGTAGCAGTTCACAGCTTATTAATTTTTATAGTAGTAATGTCAAAGACAATGTACAAAAATTTTATATTAAAACGGTGACAGAGATAAACGTATGGCATACAATATCTAAAATAAAATCAAAACCTAAAGAACATGATGGTTTTAACATTGCTATGATAGAATTGTGCTGCCCTTTCCTACTTTCATTTTTACCACATATCATAAATTACTGCATTTTAAACTCTGCATATCCAAATTGCTGGAAAAAGCTCTAGCGGTGCCTCTTCCAAAGATCAACAACCCGCAGGAACTTAAGGATTTACGCCCTATAAGTATTTTGCCATGTTTATCAAAAATATCAGAAAAAATAATTAATAAACAACTTGAGGAGCATGTGGAGCAAAACCGTATTTTACCTGAAACCCAATCGAGCTTTAGAAGGAATCACGGGTGTTCCACGGCTCTATTAAACGTTAGTGATGAAATATTTCGTGCATCTGATTCTGGAGAAATAATGATATTGGGACTTTTAGGCTTCTCGAAAACATTCAATACTTTAGATCGCCTATTATTGTTGGCTGTTCTCCATTATATTGGTCTAAGTAAAAATGCTGCAAATTTGTTTAAAAGTTTTTTCCAAGATCGAAAGCAGTGTGTAGTTCTAATAAAATATTAAAGCAATTAAAGAAAATGTACAAAAATAAGTTTGCCTATGTACGTTTTTACTTCTCTAGTAAAAGGGAAGTATATTGTAATCGTGAAAAAATGACCCTCCGTGATTTTTTCAGATCTTTAGGTTTCAGGGTCCCTAGATGCCTAAAAACATGTTTTTTCAATTCTGTCGGTCTGCCTACTTCTGCAACTGACTTCAAATGTTGGTTAAAAATTAAGGGTCATATGAGGATGAGATGGTAATATTTTGGTAAAAATTCAGTATGGCTAAACGAAATGACGGCCTAGTGAATTGCTACAAAATATATTATTAAAAACTATTAAACTATGTAACTATTCGTTGATACTGGCTGGCGTGCTATATTCTGTATTTATCTTCTAATTTGTGGAACGTTATTAAAAAATGCAAATCCCAATATTATGCAGACGACACATACTTATATTTCTCTTTTAAAAAACAGAACATCGTTGAGGGGTGTCAAGCTCTTAATACCAATCTCAAAGAGCTTCAAAAATCTTCACTCCTTACATCTTAATCCAAAAAAATGTTGTATTATGTTTTTTTGGTAAGAGGAATGATATGGATAGCGTTAGGGAGTTAGTTAAAATAAAAATTGGAGACTCTACCCTACCGGTTAAAGATAATGTGAGGAATCTGGGCGTTATACTCGACAAAGATCTTAGATTTGACAACCATGTCTCTCAACGTATTCAACGAGCTTACTTTAGACTAAAGCCCCTATATAGTAATCGTCACGAATTATCAAAAAAGCTTAAAATAATATTTTGTGACTCCCTTGTGCTCTCCATATTTAACCATGGTGATGTAGTTTATGGAAATGGTCTAAAAGCTATTCATAAACAGAGAATCCAAAAGTTCAATACTCCTGTTTAGGTCTCATATATGGATTCCGAAAGCGGGAACGAATATCTTATAAATTATCGGATGCAAGGTGGTTAAATATGGAGAATAGGAGGAGGTTTCACGAGGCATGTTGTTATCATAAAAGTACTCTTTAAGAAACCTCCCTCCCTATACAAAAAAATAATACTTAGATCTCATGTGCATAACCTAAATGTTCGATTCCGTGGTACAATAACTCCACTCCTGCATAAATCTGCTATGTTTGAACGTTTTCGGTATAATATTGCCAAATTGTATAACTCTCTTCCGGATCATCACACCATTAAATTTCAGAAACAAACTTATTAAATATTATTTTGATAGACAGGCCACGATATAATAATAACTGTAGTTAGAACTATGCTTTTTTACTGTTTTCTTTTCTCTTTTATATACTCCCTTTAGAGGGAACAGGTACTTACGAAAAATGTTTATTATATAAGTATATTTATATTGTAAGTATGTCGTTTTTTAAGGTTAAGTTGATCAAGGTGGATGACACTTAGGTGCTATCTACATCTGGACTTCGCCTTTTCTGCCATTACATTTTAAATATTCACACATCTAAATACTTAACTGTAAATCATTTACCTCTGTAATGTGGAAATAAAGACATAATGATTATTATTATTATCTCGATTTGTTGTCTCACAGTATTCTTGTGGTTGTATTTTATACTGACGGGATTATACCAAGTCAGTACAAAAAAATAAAAAAAAAACAGAAAAAAGGAAAAGGAAAAAAAACAACTATTGTGTATTAAGAAATGATCTAAGGATGCTACATGTTTTCAAAATGACCGATTTCTGGATGTTCCAGTGAATGTCTGTATTAAGTCCTAATTGAACCAAATGCGGTGTAAACGTTGTTGGGGTGAGACCTGTTAGTGATATGACGAGAGGAACAATGATGACTTTCCTGTTTCCACAGCCTTTTTACTTCCATTGCCAAGTCGGCGTATTTGGCGATCTTCTCACTGTATTTCGCTTGGATGTTCTCGTCTTTGGGGACAGCCATGTCAATTAAATAAGTGATCTTATCTTTTTTCGATTGAAAGGTGATATCGGGTCTGTTTGGGGGATTTATCTGTGTGGATGTCAATGTCCCAGTAGAGCTTGTAGTCTTCGTTTTCAAGTATGGATGTTGGTATATAATGTAGTAAGGGTCTGTGTTCTTTGTTAGTTTGTATGTTGTGACTAATGCTTGATGAACGCTTCTGAGTTGTGTCTCGCGGTGTATTCAGTTCCGGCCATTATTCTATATCCACTCGTTATGTGATCGTTTCTCTCTGCTGGTGATATCTCCTGCACCTGTCTCTTCAATGGTTGTGTCTTTGATGATGTGCTTTCGGTAGTTTCTGGTTGCTATGACTTTGTCCTGGATGGCAATATTATTATTATTATTATATCGGAAGAAAATGGCGGCTTCACAAAATGTTCAACAAAACATTAGAAACTACTTATCGAATAGACCTTAAAGTTAAATTTTACACACAGATCAAGTGTTAAGCAAGGATAAACTGAAAAATTCTAACGTGAATCCTATATAGCAAAACAAAATGTCAGCTTAATAAAAAGTTTAAATATTCGGTAAAATTCCATTTCTTGCAATAAAACTTTTTTATTCGGGAAAATAAATGTCATTTGTTGTGCTATGTAGTTATGCATGTAAATGTAAAGTTATAAAAAATAAACAATGTTCTTTTTATGTTTGGATATACCACGAAGGGCTGAGGCGTGAGAATAATTCCCTCCTTACATTAAACCGTGGTTCCTTTTTTTGGTGACCCATACGTGGTGGTGGCCTAGTAAAATGTTTAAATATTCGGTAAAACTCGGTTTGCTGGAATAAAACATTTTTTTATATAGGAAAATAATAAAGGACAATTTATTTTTTTATGGACTTTATAAATAAAATTACGAAAAATAAATGATAATAAATAACAATATTACTAAATAAATTAAAAAATTTAAAAAACAATGAAATAAAGTTGTTACCAAATAATTATATGCATATATAGACTATGTTATAAAATGTATTGAAATTCTGTATGAGGGAAACAAAATTTGTAAAATAAGGTGAATTTATCGATTTTTTTTATTTATTGTGTTAAAAATATTGTAAATAAAACCAATGGGTTGGTGTTCAGCAATAGCGGATTAAACAATTTGTTTTTTACCTATATATGTTTCATGTACCTTAAGTCTAGTAGACACAGATCTCCCAGTTTCACCTATGTACATTTCACCGTAGGAACAAGGAATTTTATAAATTCCTAATCCTAATTGCTCCCCGAAGCACTGCCGTGTGAGTATGAAAGGTTGTACGTATGTTAGACCTCCGCAGAATTATTTCAATTTTATAGGCGGTACCTTGTATAAAGGTGAAACTGCACTACTTGATGGTTGATTTTCCGACACTGGATGCGGTGTGAGTTTATTCTGTGTATCTAACTGAAAGCTTTATATCTTCCTTGCGATATCCGTTTGATTTTATCAGTCAGATTTTTTGCTTGCTTCGGAATTGAGTTTGCATATTAATTGTATTGACTATTGAATTGATACCCGATTGTTTCCGAGATGCATGATGGTGAGAACTAAAACCTAAATAACTATTGGAATATCCTAGGTTCCTGTTATCTTTATTTTATACTAGCATTGAAAATGGAACCACCTGATTCGATTTTGATTTAATTTTATATTGGTATTTTGCTGGATTATATAATATTATATATAGCAAACATGTGGTAAAGTTTGTATTTAGTTTAAACTAATTTGATTAGCTTACGATCCAGTTTTGTCAACATAAACTGTAAAAACTTTCAAGTCGTCAACGTGTAACAAACCTTAAGAACTCTTAAAACAGCCAGATACCTCAATAATAAAACGTCGGAACAGGATTGGTTCCAAGTGTAAGCTCCGAGGCAATCCCGAAGTTACAGTAACCCGGTGGATACGTTTCATTTAGGTATTAAAAGATGCAATCTAGGTACTGAAGGCTATTCCTATTTACTCGATATTTCAAAAGAAATAACGTCCATTTGCTTACCATTATCTTCAGACGGTGTTACAATGTTTTTATAGTTTGGTGGTTGATCGGGAATTTTACCCCCTGTTTAACTAATTCAACTATTAGAACAGACTCAAGAAGCTCAGGAACAGAAGAAGTGCGATATCCTATATAGGTGAAAGAAACGACCTCTCAGAAGTCACTATAGATAAGGAATTTATACTTAAAATATTGATTCCACAGAAACTCGCAGCTATCACAGAAAGATCGTTAAGAACAAACTCCACAATTCGGTGGGAAGTAAACATATCCCATAATAATTCTGTGCCTTGCATCTTAATCTATACTTCATCATAAGCAAATGGGGTAAGTGGGCAAAAATTTGCGAAAAATAAAATCTACCAATGACTGCGATATAAAAGTCACCACCTCACTTATAATCAAGTTCGTAATATTTATTTATTTATTTTCAACATTCCCAACCAACTATAATAAGTTCATTACAGGGAATTCTAACAATACTAATATTATAACAAACTAACAATTAAGAATAATATTAAATAACAAAATAAGTAATAATTCAAGAACAAAATAAATAATATTAACACAGTCAAAATTATTTTTTCTATAAATCACGTTTCGATAAAAAATGTTTTTACCACCTTTTTAAATTTTATTCTGCGTAAATGTGTTGGTAATTGATTATATATTAATATGCCACCATATAATACAGATTTTTTTGCAAAATTGCTTCGAATATCAGTTGTGTTCAATAAATCTGTTTGTCGTGTGTCATGATTATGTATAGTATGTCTTTTTTCTAAATCTATATTGGATAATTTATTTTTTGTAAGTATTGAAAGGATGAAAATGCATGTTTTTAACTTATAAATATGGTTAGTAACTAATTAGCCAAATTTTGTATATAAATTTATTGTTGGTTCTAGGAATGGAAGTTTATATATACATTTAATAATTTTATTTTGAACATATTAATGCAATATAAATATTTTTCATAAATTTTAATGGTATATTACAACGAATTTTATATAGAATTCCTACTAGAGGAGATATACTTTTTCTAAGGTATTCTATATGATTCCGCCAACTTAAATTTTCATCCATGTATAGTCCCGAAAATTGAATGCATTTACTATAATTAATATTTTGTTGGTTGAATTTAATTGGTTCCATTTGATAATAATAATAATTCCTTTATTTAGCATTTAGCTAATACATACAACGTATAATAAAACTTATCTTAATCAAAACAAACACTCAAATATATCAACAAAATAAAATGTTTACAAATCACTTTATGTACAATTATTTATTAGAATATAGTATGTATCACTCTCCCATTAGATGTCTTTTTAAGAGTTTTTTAAATAAATCCAATTTTGGACTATCTTTAATTATCTCATTATCAAAGAGTTAAATTCAATCAAACCTTTATGGTTAAGTGCTTTCTCAGTACTCCTCTTATTTTTCGTTACACATAAAAATTTTTGTTATTTCTTGTTGGATAGGTATGTATAGACTCGTTCGTGACAAGTTTTTCTGTCAGATAGTTAGGAGTTAGTCCATTTTTAATTTTGTAAATAAGGATTAGTACTTGATATTTCAAAAATGATTCTATAGAGAGCCAATCTAATGCCGTTAGCATATTTCTTATAGGTGTTTCTCTGTTTTCCCCCAAAATTAATCTACATCTGTTTTGAAGTTTTTGCATCCTGTTTAGCTCATTTTTGTTAGCAAAATAGAGTACTGAGGAGCTAAAGACCAAATGTGGAAGGATTAATGTATTAAAGACAGTAGTCTTGGACCAGCCAGTAAGATATGGTGAAACTCGTGACAAAAAATTAACGTTTTTGGTTATCTTTCCAATTATATACAATATGTGTTCTTTAAAACTAAGATGTATATCAATAATAAAACCAAGATATTTAATATTTTCTACTACTTCTAAATTATCACTACCTACTATTATATTTAAATTACTTGATATGAATTCATTTTGAAGTGTATTACTTCCTATAAGCATAAATTTCGATTTTTGTATATTTAATTTTAGTAAATTTTTGTTAAACCATTTATAGAGATGACTTAATTCTAAATTTATTGTGGAAGTTAAGTGAGTTAAATCCTTTGAATTAAAACACAGCAATGTGTCATCTGCAAACAAGTGTAAAGAACAATTTTTTATTACCTGGTTTATGTCATTAATATAAATAAAAAATAACATCGGACCTAATGTACTTCCTTGTGGAACACCATTATTGTTAAACACTTCTGTGGAAATTTTGTTATTAATTTTGGTAACCTGCTTTCTATTCTTCAAATAATCTACAAACCAATCAAAGGCAGTATTACTTATACCAATTCCCTTCAATTTGCTTACCAGTATATCCCTATCTATAGTTTCAAAGGCCCGTTGTAAATCAAGGAACACTGCTCCTATTGCATAATTATCATCCAAGAGATTCTTCCATCCATAAAGAACATTCTGAATAGCTGTTTCACAGCTGTGATTCTTTCGAAAGCCAGATTGATGATTGATTACTTATATGATTTTTACTTAAACATTAAAGATTTTTCAAAATATCAAGTTAGCTTATGAGATTGTAGCCAATTGGATATAATTGTTAAATCTGCAATGTAGTATCTAATTTGTGAAAAATTATTTCCAAAATAAAAAATAGTTGTATCATCCGCAAATAGTTTTATAGTTCCATTAAGTTTTAGTTTTGAAATTGAATTTATATATATTAAAAATAAAATTTAATATTGAACCCTGAGGTACACCACATATTTCTTTCCTAGAACTAATATTATTATTATTATATTATTAGGTAATATTTGTTCTCCATCCCCTGCCGTTCTGATAATTTTTAAACGCGCCTTGGTTGATCCTCTAGCGTAGCAAATTCACGGAAATTAAATATTTGCAGCAACCTCGATGACTAGTTGACAAAATGCTCGGATCTGCCTGCATAATTCTTACGAAAAAGAATTAATAAAATTTAAGAAATCATAGTTCTTGGGATTAGACAGTGTTAAAATGGAGGCACTTTCCGACGTTTCGCTTTCGATTGCACGAGACATCTTCACTTCACGATAGTCGACCTGTGTTTAAGCAGTCTACATGATACGTGGAAGTCGATCGTTACACCGGGTCACAGTTCGGTGAACACAGGTCAACTATAAATAGCCGACCTGAGCTTATTCAGTGTTTCGATCTCGTGAAGTAAGGATCCTTGAAGATGCCTCGTGCTATCAGAGGCGAAATGTAGGAGTGATTCCATTTTGACACTGTCTAATTCCAAGAACCATGATTTCTTAATTAACCAAAGATTCGTTTCTATGTTAATTCATAAAACTGTCGCACAAGTATTTATAAGCCCGCTCTTCTTATTAAAAGGCAAAAAACCGGAGTGAAATGTGGAATTTTGTAAAATTTAAGTTGTTGAGTACTGGATTGTTTCTCCAGGGGAAGTACAAAAAATCCAGTCGCAGCAACAAAATGTGAAATTACCAGGTATTCCATTTTTGTCTCAGTTTTGCTTTATTTCGTACATCACAGATCCCTCTACAAATAAAAGATACTATAGCCTTTTGTAAACACCAGTACTCCAAGATAGTAATAATATATTTTAAATAGTTTAGAGCAATTAACTGTATAATCAAACTTTTGTTAGTTATGGAAAGAAAATATAGGTAAGTTGATTTTTTATCGTTAATGAATAATTCTTTCTCATAGTTCAAACATCTTTAATCAAACCAGAAAAAAAAATGTTTTGCCCATTCTTACGCTGCCTATTTTTTATATTATTACCCACATCTTAAATAAAACATCTTTTAATATGTAACCTACAGCATTACAAAAATGTGAGAACTATTTTTAGAAGAACGATTCCCACCCATAGAAGTAGTTAGTGTTGATTTATAAGTAATAAGTTGGCACATTTGTATATCTTTTTTTTTTTTAAGGAAGAGCCCGGTTAAACAAATCCAATAAAAATTGTCCACTAAAAGAAGTAAAATGACCCAACGACCGAAAAAATTTTTCAGGATACCTAAACATGGAAAATTGCACGGAACTTGCAAAAAAACTAACATTTGCCGCTACCATTGCCGATATACAAGGCAAAATAAATCCATGCGTTTTCTTTAAATATCAAAAATGTTTAATGTTACTTATATAACAAAGTAGAAAATTGCATTTTCTCCATTTTAATCTCGCAACAACCATTAATTTTTATCTCACATTATAGTGGGCATATGACTATTAAATTGGTGTTCGACATATCTGCTAGGAATTTCAGTTTTACTTTACAAATAAATTCCCCAGTATATGGTTTTTAGAGTGACAAACAGAAAAATTAGCAACACTTTCACAAAGAGAAAAACATTTATCTCCTCATTTGACACCCTCTTCCTGATGTGTTGCCTATTATTAACATTCGATTAAACTTTAACATAAATACAAAATTTGTAGAGTTGTCTTGTATTATCTTTTAATATCAGATTTTTAAAAATCATTAAAAAGTAGCAAAATATACATATTACTTTAAAAGTATGTATATTATTAAATGGTCTTCTTCCTACCGATTGGAGGAAATTAATAAAAACCCTGCCAAGACGCAATGTATTAGAGAAAAACTTCTAACACAAAGATTTGAAATCAACAGAAATATACCGCCTCTTATGGCACAGTTTTTTCAATTTTCTTGGTTGTCTGTAAAGATAAAGGTATCAAACCTGGTATATTTATAATGAAAGCCCTGTACAATCCAGTTTAGTTAGATTTGCAGTTAACTGCATCAATAAAACAGAAGTATACTTTCAACTGATCTTTAAGACGAAATTTTTCATTATTGTATCAGAGCTGTTCTCGAATTTATATTATTACATTGTAATATTAGCATATTACAATTTAATTCCGTTTTAGCTGTCTCAGTTGACCTTCAAAATTCTCTCTGCTTTCATCCAATGTTTTTTTTAGCAATTTTTTTCCTGAAACACAGTAGAACAATTAAGGATTCTGATTATCTTTTACCAAGTTAAATAGGAACGTGCAATTCATTATTTGTTTCCCTCTTCCACCATTTTCTCTTTACATCAAATATCTTTAAAATTTGGCTTCCAAAAATCAAAACTATATAGGGTATCCCCATTTCAAAAGGCATTAGGTCTGGCTCATAATTTTGTATAAAAGCATAAAACTACACAGAGGTATTTGTGGGGCCAGAGCCCCCTGTAGAAAAACACCATCAGTCAGTGAATCATAATTCAGCATTGAATATTTTACCAGTAGACCTCAATTTTAAATGTAATTAAACATGTGCTCAATTAGGTAATACAATGATTTTTCGTCCCCTGTCAGATTAAATAGAAGTTAGTAGGCTGGATTGACTAACTAAAATAAAACAAAGTTTTATAATAAATAATAGTTGTATTACTTTTTTATTTTCTACATGTTTTTCAATAAAAAATTTAATATCTACATTTTCAGACAATTACAGTAATAATTACTATGTACAAGATTTATTCACTAATTAAAAGCAGCAGCATTAATTTTTGATAATGTAATTCCAAAAGTAATAAGTTTAATGCTTATGCCTAATTCACAATATGTATGTATACTTTGAAGCGTTTTAAATTACCATTTCATAAAACATAAATCCTATACTTAAAATTAAATATTACTTTTGATTTAACCTTATCAAATTTTAAAAACCACCTGAATCTCAAAAAAAAATTTTCTTACACATTTCTTTTTTATTAATGTACCTTATAGGCCCTAACAAAACGTTTCGTTGATAACATACGAAAAGTACATCATTTAACTTAAAGCACTAAAGATACTTGATATTTTCATTTTTCATGTAATTAAGGGCATTTTCTCATCAGGAGAAAATGGCAATATTTGAATTATTTTTAGCTCCTATTACTCTCAACGAAAAAAAATTATATAGTAAATATCTTTACAGAAAGTTTTCTTTTACCTTTGATACAAATCAGGGTATATATAAATTACCAAAATTCATAAGTACTGAAAAGAACAAACTCTATTTTTAAAATTAAATAAAGAACATATGCTGAATTTTGACTAAATATTTGCATAAAAACATCCAAATCTGATTTAATTTGACATAAAGCCTAACACTCGAAAAGTAAATAGGCAGTTTGCAGTTACTATGTAGGGAAGGTATAAACTTTTAGATATGAGAAGATCGAAGACGTATTAGTGTAATATGGCTTCACACTCATACTTTAAAAATCAATAAGAATATTATTCTAAATATTAAATTTGTAATGTTGTGTTGTTTTTTGAGACATTCAATTTAATTTGTAGAGAAAAGCGTTTTCTTTCAGCAATTAATATACGGGGACAGACACCACCACAACAAAATATTATTATTTAAAATGGCCCACTCCCAAGAAACCAGTCAATTACAAAACGAAAAGATTTTAAAATTTAAATCCTGCTAGATTTGTATCATCCACTTTAATGCCATTTTTTTATAATTTTCTTTCGGAGATTCCAAATGAAGGCCAAATACATATGTGAAGGTTGCATAGTCTTTAGTGTTTTAAGCCATATTGAAAGCTTGATTTACAGCTTATAATCATTGAAAATTGATAAGAGTTACGGTCCTCCTTTTTGAATATTTCTAGCCATATTCTGCCTGTTACGTCGCCATGTTTCTTAGTATACAATCAGTTCTTACTAAGAATGGAAGCTTATTAGTAGAAATATCTATATTTGTGTTACGTATGTTGGTTTTCATCGGCATGCCAGTAAAATCTATATCAAACTATTAGGAAGCTTAGGTAAAGCCTAGATACAAATAATATACAATTTATGAAAGTACCACAAGTAATTTAGAATGAAAAAAAAAAAAAGCTGTGTATCTAAAAAGTGTTCGTCACGTGCGTATTATATGAATAACGACACAAATTACTGAAGTTACACAGACTTCAAACCAGAAATAATATATTAACATAATATTACTTTTCTGTCTAGTAATATTTTCAGCAGTTCAGATAAACTCTGTAAGAATTTCTTCAATTTAAAAACATTTATTTTGATGGTTATGTAAACTTAAAAACTCCTATAGCATATAGAATTATTAAAAAATCAACATTTATTTTACCTAGTTTTCCAATTAAAAAACATACTTTTTCAAACATACTATAAATATATAATCAGTCAGCAAATTAATTTATTTTAACTTGAGATTAAATTATTTTCCACAAAGCTCATGCATATGTTGCAGATCTGTGGTGTATGATTGTAAAGAAATGTGTATTAGTTTTTTAAACTTAGCTATTTAGAACTTAAATAAAAGATGCAAGTAAATAAGTATAAGAATCTTAAATGGCACTTTTATAAAAAGGAAATAATTATCACTTATTACATTGTGATGTAAATTTTACTGTTAATGCGCCATTTTAAGAAACAGCATAGAAAAATTTACAAGAAACCGATTGACATCTAAAACATTAGCTTTTGGACATCATCACGACAATGAAATGATCGTGAGAATATTTTGTTACTTCGAAGTCAATAAAATTATTAAAAATTTTATGTTCTGGGTATTAATTTTTATTTTCCTTTGTTTATTTAGAATTCTAGAGTCACAAACTCTAGCTTGTATAGCAGCCTAATGCTGTACTATTAAATATTTACCAGTTACTTATTATGAGTCCTCAGAAAAGCTTAGAATATGAAAATATTGTTGTTACTAATTGGCGAATTTGAGAATAATACATTATGGATGTGCAAAAAAACGTTTGTCAATTTTGTAAAAAACATATAAAGCTCTGCATTTACACTTCGCAACTTAAGCTTATGAATATATTGTATTCTGTTTTTCCTTGAGATTATTATTTTAGAAGGCTAATTATAACGTTTAAAGGGAATATATTTTTAGAGCAGTATTAATGTAACCTTTTTTGTGAGACAGCATCGATACCATTGCAAGAATAATTACTTTACGCAAGACTTTTACCATCCTCTCTAAATGATATAACTATCTATATAATATTAAATATTACATTGTAACCTCTAACTATTATTTTTTAATGAACTTTTAATGCATCATCACAACCAAACTTTAAAAATGTCACAAAAATCAATTGAAAATTTGCTTTCAAGGCCTGAAGGAGTTGCTTTTACTTACGAATAAAAATTATTTACAAGGACTATTCTGCAATTTTTATTATAAAAGTATATATTTAAAAAATTACCTATTAATTTTAATCAAAATATTCTCACGATCTTAGTTAACTAGTCTACATTCACAATCTCACCGACCACTTGTCTAAGCAACTAGCTTCTAGATTGTTCACTAAATGTCTGCATGTCATCGGAGCTCCAATCACAGATTAGCATATGGTCATATGACTAGCGCAATGTCCAGCATCAAATCGCAGTCTTCTCAATTAATAATATTACAATTTAAGTTTATTTTTTGTTATATCTATCGCAACCATAGAAAAAGTGGGAATTCAATGCGGCAACTTCGTTTTTTTTTTTCAAAACTTGGAAATATAACTCCAAACGTAAATGTTTCCATGTTTGCGACCTATACCCCGTCTCTCCAACAAAATTATTAATATAACAAGCTTGAAGCGGGACAACATGTAACCTATAAGTTCAAAATAAACTTTATTTTTTTTTAGAAAATGTTAGTTTATGATTTCTTCACCCAAATAATATCTGCATGTCTTTTTTGGAGATACTGACATAGATGCGTGAGTGTCAAAAGAGTAGATTCTTAAACCATGTTTGAAGATAATTGAACTTGATGGCTCGCTATTTTTCAATTTTTAAAAATGTTTAGCCTCTTGTTATATGCTACTACAAGAATATAAAATTTAAGTGTCTACCTTTTGCCATTCTTGTCCCTAAGCAACACTTGTATCGAGACATTTTATCTATTACAGCCGCTTCATTTTTCTTAAATCCAGATATTTCGTATAAATGCGCTCAAGCCATTTGAAAAAGTTTTTTGTTCAGGAAAAACTTATATTACAGCTTTTTTTAGTCGTTCACTAACTAGTGGAGTGCATGGGCACTTGTGTTGATGCAATTGAGTTGACTGCAGGCAATGGTGGAATCTGAAACAAAAACAGTCACTTCTAAATCTATATCTTAAATTATTATTAAACGTTAAAAATATCTGTGCATTATAAAAACTTAATAGTGAATAACTATTGTATGATACTAATGTGAAAAACGCATGTTTAAGGCACGCATATGAAAGTTTGCGGAGGGAGCTTCACTCGTTCCACCATTCATACGAGGCAATTTTTACACCCATTTCAGTGTGCTTTTTCACGCTAGTGCGAAAAGTAAAATACTTTTCACATTAGTGCTTTAAAGTTATATTTTTCACAATGATGTGAAAAATGTCACTTCTGAGACGTTATTTTCGAAAGAACCTGAAATTTGCTTGTAACAGTACCAACCCCAAAACATCGGTAAATTATTAAATTACAGCTACAAAACATACTTCCTATTTTCTTTAACAATCATAACTGATGAGTTCTTTGTTACATTTATACAAGATGTTGTTTGATGTTATTTACTTTGTAGTTAGAATTTCGATTACGCCCCTAAATCAGTTCTTTGTTATTTTTATTTTTTTTTTAATTTGTTAGAAAAAACTCCCAGTATTATATACGTCAAATAAAAAAAGTACTAATCCACTTAAGAAGTAATTAGAAGTTTTTAAGAACTGTAAAAGTTTATTTCTGCGGCTTACTTTTGTTAACTTAAAGTCAAATCAAACCACACAAAATTTAGATTGAAGTGTGGATTCATACTGAAATTGTTCCAGGTCTACCAACCGACCCGCAACCTCCTGTATAGGTGTAAAAACAGGCAACCCAGAAAATGAGAAAGTTGAATAAAAGGGAAAATTGCATCAATTCATATGATAAAATGGAAACTAAGAAAGCTACGGATTGTATTCTAGAAACCAATCAGATGATAATTTGAAACTTACCAACGTGGGCTCCGTGGGGGGAATAGAAGAAATTGATTCTGGCAGCGACGTGTTATAGTTGTGTTTATGTATGGGACTGCTGTGTCCTGATGAATTTTGAAGAGTCTCTTCTATTAATGCAGCTATTTTATCACGATCAACCTGTAATAACAATATAGATGTCACCATGTCGTCTTATTAACTGTAAATATGTATTTTCATACTTTTTGGGATTATCTTTAAAAGAAAGATATTAAATTATCGATTTTTAAAAAAAAATGTTAAGGGGGTCTAAAAAATTGCAAACACAAGCAACTTTTCAAATAAAACAAACAATAATATGGCATGCATATAATGTTAAATCCATATACTTACTTCATTTACAAAACCGTAATGGACTAATTCTTGTGCTAGCACTTTGGGATTATCACTAGGAGATATACAGCTAGTTAGTTGCCTATTCATTTTATCATCCATACGTAATACAATAGTCAACTGTAACAAAAAAAAAAGGAATATGGAAATGGAATATATAAAATTTCTTGATCGAAAATATTAATACAGAACTGCTTTTTATTATAATGACGGATTTCTCTCGAGATATATCAAATTATAGAGTTGAACAAGACTATGAATATTTGCCGTACATTTTTAATTAGCATATTTCTGGATAACCTATTTTTCATACAAATTTAATTTTATTTATCAAAATGCTATAGTGAAAATATGTTTTAAATTATAAAACACATACACCCGCGTATTATTATCTATTACTTTGTTTTAGAGTAATCCATACACAAAAAGAGAAAAAGAGGGGCATTTTGAAGTTATAGCTACATTGTTGAGACAAATTAAGATAATATTAGTAAAAACAGGATATTGTTAGAACAACAATAATTTGTGGTGAAGAAAAAACATTTTCAATTCCAATCCCCTTTGACTTCTGTTTAAGCAAGATCTCCCATTAGGTTGAAGCCTAGGGCCCCCGGTTGCCCTTTTAGTAATTTATTTGTTCATATTATTAATTAAACTAGATATTTTTAATATCGAAACTTCATAAATAGGTCATATCTTTGATTCATGAATAGGATCCAAATTAAGGGAGAACTGCACGCAAAAAGTGAAAAACCAGCGACAAGGTCTAGTCGCGTTGAAAGTAAGATGAAAAGGTACTTACGCATTAAAAAAAACTTCCTACACGTCCGACCTCAAAAAAATATGTTATGTATAGGTAATTTAAATGACATTTCGGTTAAAAATGGGTTCAAAAGGGTTCACGCGCTGCAGAAATACAAAGACGTGAGTACGATTTACCATTTCAAATTTTGCAGTTACGTAGACAAAGGATCAATGTACGGCGGTAAAGAGCAATTTTGTGGAAAAAAATTATATGCGAAGGCATGTGCGTCAAAAAGTGGTCAAAAAATGGTCGAAAATGGACAAATCTACTTTTATTTTATAACTCTAGATTTGATTTTTTTTATAAAAATTCGCATTTAGCGCCCAACTATACATATTTTCCCTATTAAAATCACATTGAAGCTAATACATATCTCTTATGGTTTTAACATAATATTGCAGCGGCGGAAGGCTTGCAAATGATCCATATTACTGCGAGCAGTTCCTCCTTAAGGCAATTACAGAAGGATTTGCGTAATGCATAGCTAAGGGTATGTTCAAACTAATGTCATTGATGTAGTTTTCTTATTAACTCGGTTACCTCTTTAATAAAAAATGAACTATTATGAGGAATTTCATTCATTTTTAATATATGAAGACGAGGAATTTAAAAATGTTACAGATTTTGACTGTAGCCTGACAGTTCGTTGTTCATAAATAATAAAGGATAATAATTTTTTCTCGCATTTTCCTGTTCTTTGATAGTGTGGATTTGGACCTTTTATATATAGCATTCTCCATAAACAAAGGAAGTTCTTATAAAAAATAATGTACTTATCTAAAAATATGCTAGTTAGATGTCACAGTTTTAACATAATATTTTTTCTGAATTTGTTTATAATCTATTCGAGAAGATACTATTATAATATTGTTTGTGTAATTTTATTCCAAATTGTTTGACTTACAAACAAGCAAATAATTATTTTCCCTCATCCATCGGGCTGCTGTGAGATTGGCGAGGATAAGTGAATTGCGAAGTTCAATTTCCATGCGTGAGGCGAGAGTACCAAGCTAAGTTAACTGCGGTGGGGAAGGCGTCATAATGAACACCAAGAATTCGATTTTAGGAAGTGTATGTTAGACAAGGATGGCATACAATATGTCGTTTTGTATACTGCTTGTGATTGGTTGATATCCGTATGGGCCTATTCTAAGGCACTACGGATTGTTGATTTTAGATCGTAAAAAAATGTATATTGACAGTTTCTCTTTTAAGTAATGACATCATAAAATTGTGTGTTGCGAGTTCTTATAATAATAGGGAATGCAATAGCATTGATATTAAGATGTTAACCTAGTATACAATACAGGGGTTTCTTATGTGTGTAATTTTAAACGATGGGTTTAAGGCACATAGCCAGTAATTCGGTTTCAGAAATTTATTTTGGGGGGGTCCAAACGGTCAAACCCCAGAAAAATTAGTAAAAAGCATGCCTATATCAACATATTTTAAAAGTTTCGGGGTGAGGGGGGGAGCATTCCCGCCAGGACCCTCGGACCCTCCCCGGGCTAATTGTCTGATGGGTTTGTTGTTATTATTATTGACTTTATTTGGTGAACTTCAACACCAGTTTTTTTTGTTTGTTTAAATTAGATCTTGTTATATTTTAGATAACGGTTTTTCTCTAACGCCATGAATATTCGCCGAAATGACTAAACTATAAACCCTATGGTTTTGAACCGCGGAAATACACCAAAATAATATTAATAATAATCGCCCGCCACGCCACCGCGTGTAATAGTAGTAGTAATTAAAAGTAATTTCAATTCAAAAACGATTCAGTTATCAAATTTTAGTACTTAATAGCCCAGTCAAATTAAATAATAAGAGAGTGTCAGTTTGCAATGGTTTCGGAGGTAGGCTAAACTTTTGGGAGCCGAAACCGCGAAATTGTAGCACTTTTTAGCTTATAATGTCTAAATGGTGCAAAATTTCACTCTTATCAAAATTAAAAAGCATAATCACCCACAACCGTCTGGGAAATCGAATTTCTATGAGCCAGAAAACTAAATATAAAAGTAAATCCATTTTGTCATTGCTATACCTTCCTACTCAAGTACTTAATTATATCAAAAAGTGAAAGCTGAAATGGTTATGAAAAGGGCCTTCTTTTCAGACAACTTAAAATACCGATTGCCCAGCCGACGTTGCTGTCCTTTGCGTCAAATTTATTGCAACAGCACACTCGACCTAAATCAAAAAATAATTAGTAGTCAGATTCCTAGAATATTGTCACCAGTATCACTTGTGTCAATGGATTTTAGTATACATATTGAACTCTATAGTCATCCCAAGAAGTCAACTGACGCCTTAGAGCTAAGGTATTTAATTGGTATGGCCGACTGAAGGTCAAAATACTACTGCTATCAGAGAATCGTATTTCAAATCCATTTAAACAATACTAATTTTACTCCAAATTACCGCCATGATCAAGTCATTATAGAACAGGGGCTCCCCTTCAAAGTGGGAAGGAAAGCCACTATGAATTAAAGGAAGCGGGACAGGGAGTGCGAGAGGGGAGAGTCAGATAAAAAGAGCAGGCCAGGCGGCCCATGAAGGGAGGCAAGACCAGGCAACTATTTCACCGAGTTCAAAAAAGAGGAGATCTGTAATTCTAGTGTAAATTCGAAACCATGACAAATTTCCCTTAGGAAACAGAACTAAAGATTTACATTTCTTCAGATAAGACCAACTCTGTATTAAATTTAAATAAATGCAATTCCTGTATAGAGCCACATTTCATGATATAACTACACCAAACATAGAGGTCCTACCCTCCTCCCACCCACCACACCCAGACCACCTCAGCCACTTTAATAAAACATAGAGATCCAAATTTAACGATCAAGTTGCATATAGATGCGATTTCCCAGACGAATGTGGGTGATTTTGGTTTCAAACGTCATAAGACTACAGAAGAGTCATTTAGCGAAAAATGAGCGCTACGACCTATGCGTAGGAATCGGCAACATTTTAAAATTAGGTAAATTTGATGCTCTACAACTTTCGAATCTTACATGTTTCATTTGGAATTGCCGTTTTCGGGTCACATACGTTTGAAAGTGAGCGTAACGCATTTTTCAGTCGAAATGGAAAAAAATGGACATCTTTCATCAATGTTTAAAGAAGTCTTTCGACGCAGAATTTAATGCTCTTTAATTTTGGTAAGAACAGAAACTTCAAAAAGTGCCAAAATTTCGCGGTTTTTGGACTCCTAAAAGTTTAGCTTATTTCAGTTGCAAACTCATATTACCCATATTTTGAAGGCCCAAAGTGAAATAAAATAATTTCCAGCTTTCTGGGAATTAATGGATGGCACGGCCATCTTTTGGTCTAATTTGGCGGCTATTAACATCAGTAATGTCTATTTATAAAAATGATATTGAAGAAAGGCTGCATAGCGAATGTTTTCAATTTAAAGATTACTTGGACAATGTATGTTTCAAGAAGAATGTCTCTGTTACCACTTTTAAAATGAAAACAGTGCTTAAAATTTATTTGACATGAAGCTGCCAAGTTGAAGGTCTTTTCCGAAAACGGCGAAAAATAAATACAGTTCAACAATATCGAATGAAATACTAAATTTTTCTACATCGTCAATCGAAAATGATATGACACGATCCATCTTTTATTATAAAATTAAGTTAAGTTAAAATTAAAGTAAAATTCAGAAAAGGTATTTTAATTTTAATTTTTTTTAGTGCAAACATTTTTTGTTCAAACACGTTTGTTAATTTAGTAATACATTTTTTGCTTTAAAATTGTTATATTTTTCAGTTGTCTGTAGGTGTCAATGCAAAAATTCAATTAGCCTACGACCCCAGAAAACCACGATCCGCCATCGTATATACGGTAACTTTAGACTAATTTAGATCTAATTTACTTCGTATGGAACAAACTGTCTTCCGAATGACACAACAAATCGAAATAATTGTAATTAAAAAAGAGCACAATCGTTTTTGAAAAATCTTGAACTTTGAATAATATTTTCTCTCTTTTATATATATATATATATATATATATATATATATATATATATATATATATATATTTATATATGCTAAAATATTTCCGCTGATTAATGGAGTTTATTGAAGTTACATTGATTATACATTACTTACTAATAAATCACAGCTCTCTTCTTTGGACTTAACATCACACATCATATTAATAATTTTTCTAGTTTCTACGTCAGTCGGTTCCGGAGTCACGGACTTTACGGATTCCGCCATCTCCGGAGATATGGCTCTTGACCGGGCTAGTGGAGGCTGTTTGGCACCAAAAGCCGTTAACGGATAGATGCCATTTCTGAAACAAAATACAATATTCATAAAATTACATAATAGTATTTTATTTATAACAATGATAATACGACGACCGTAGACAGAGAAATTAAGTATAACGTCAGTCGGCAAGAAAACCATGAAATCATAGAATGAATAACACTCTAAAGTAATCTAAATTTATTCCGCGGCCTTGTTATTTATTCCCCGTTGTGTGTTTTGTTTTCACAAACAAAAAGTTATCGGATGATAAAAGTCATGATCGAACATATCGATGTTATTTTGATAATTTCATGTTTACATATTTTATACATTTTAGCCTTTAATATGGTTACAAAAATTCGGTTTTGGAGCAATCACAAACCTTCACGTACCAAAATATGTAAAATAAAACGACGGAATTTTATTTAAAAAGCTTGAGTGACGCATAAAAACAACTATATCATGAAACATCTTATATTAAAAAAAAATATATATATATATATATATATATATATATATATATATATATATATATATATATATATATATATATATATATATATATATATATATATATATATATATATATATATATATATATATATATATATATATATATATATATATATATATATATATATATATATATATATATATATATATATATATATATATATATATATATATATATATTATTATTATTATTATTATAAATAGGTCTAAGCAAATATAACTTAATATTTTCAAATAAAAATGTTTCTATTAGCGTCGTCATTCAAAACCAACAACTTTTACGGGTATATCATCACCGACGCAAAGCAATTAGAAAAAAAAACTTGAGCAGTGGCTCATCTTCCATAGCAAAGATTCCAAGAGCAAACAGTAGATATGCGTTATTAAACTTATAAATAAAAGCAATTTAATTAATTGTCCAGTTTTATATCATTTACACGTTCGCAGCATATCTCTAAAATATAAAGAAAAATCACCTTGTTTTCATCCTAAATTAATATATAAACATTTTTAGCAGTTGAGCTTGAACGGTACGGCATCGGCAGTTCGCAGCCAAAGACGTAGGCGTATGTGTTTTTTAAAGCCAAGTATAAAACTTGTTAATGTGGTCTAAATTTTGAGGTTTAATAAAAGTTATTTACTTAGAAGTGATTCATCATGTAAATAATTCTTAATGTTTTATTTAAAATTAAACACCTTGACATCGCGTCAACCGCATTAATCCAGTTCGTGGAAAACGCACAATTATTTGCAGTTTTAATAAAATTTTAGGATCAGTAAATATTAAGTTTCTTGTTTTTTACAAGTGTCTGCCATTCAGGGAAAACTCAAGTGCAGTGGCGGTTCGTGGTGAATTATATTGGGAGATCAATAACAAATTTAAAAATAGGCATACTTAAAATAAAAACAAATATCTTATCTTTAAATTGAGCTTTAAATTCTCTTGAAGTTCAGATTTACTCTTCGTTCTTTAGAATTGGAAAAATGATGAATGACACGTTCGTTAAAATTGCACGCACATTCCTTTTATAAACGATTTCTCGATACTTAACATTGCTAAAGCGGATAGTCTATCCTGGCCCAACTCCTTAACAAAATTTATAAGCCCTCGAAAAAACCATGGATTTTGCAGACAAAGCCGTTTCATCATGGCCACGTAGTGCCAGATCGAATGCCCCACAAAATTTTACACAATCTAAAATTTTGTTTAAAATATAACGATTTTTGGAGTCATTTTCATTAAAGTCTCTAAGGGATTTTCTATAAGCTGTGTCTAGCTGAGTGCGAATATCAACACTTTCGACCGTAGCATAGTTCACCGAACATTTTATGTGATGTTTTTTTTTATTTTTTTAAGTATTTAACACCGGTTTTGCACCATAATGCGTCCGACCAGTCCTTAGAAAACAACAAACAAACATAACAGTAAAATGAGTTAGACTTCACAACCACATATCCAGTTAGCTAAATCGTATATACTTTTTTGTCTTTACTAGTTTGTCGTATACTAAGTTCTTGCAAATTGCGACCACTTACCTTGAATTCGGTTATTTTTGCAAAATTAAGCTCGTCAGCACTTTTTAGTTGTTTATTTTTTGCACTAGTCACTACCAACATTTTATTTCCTGTATATTTCCAACTCATACACGGATCATAAAAATAAAAAAATATATTACAAAAAACAGTATATAAATCAATTTTCATCGATTAAAAACGTCCGAAACAATATCGAGTTAGAATATCGACCGCGCGACCTTGAACTACTGGACGAATTATGAGCAGAGACCGGCTGATGACACATTTGCAATCACGTTCGGCTGCCGCTCGGTAGCTGTGAAATATTCCAGTACTTTCGTCAAGCTTTAAGGTAATCAGGGCAATTCGGACTGCCCAGCCTAGCTTAGTATAGCTTATTTTATTATGCCTAACGAACGCAACGAGACCATTCGAACCGCCGCGCGCGGCTAATAGTGTAGCGTATATAACTTTTCCCAAGGTTCGCGTTTTATTACAACTATTAGGAGGGATGGTCAAACGAATAATTTATTTTCTGAAATATTTTTGGGGATCATTGACCAAATGACCCTATGGAAGATGAGCCACTGCTCAAGTTTTTTTTTCTAATTGCTTTGCGTCGGTGCTAGGTCTAAGCAAATATAATTTAATATTTTCAAATAAAAATGTTTCTATTAGCGTCGTCATTCAAAACCAACAACTTTTACGGGTATATCATCACCGAAAACTTGAGCAGTGGCTCATCTTCCATAGGGTCATTTGGTCAATGATCCCCAAAAATATTTCAGAAAATAAATTATTCGTTTGACCGTCCCTCCTAATAGTTGTAATAAAACGCGAACCTTGGGAAAAGTTAAATACGCTACACTATTAGCCGCGCGCGGCGGTTCGAATGGTCTCGTTGCGTTCGTTAGGCATAATAAAATAAGCTATACTAAGCTAGGCTCGGCAGTCCGAATTGCCCTGATTACCTTAAAGCTTGACGAAAGTACTGAAATATTTCACAGCTACCGAGCGGCAGCCGAACGTGATTGCAAATGTGTCATCAGCCGGTCTCTGCTCATAATTCGTCCAGTAGTTCAAGGTCGCGCGGTCGATATTCTAACTCGATATTGTTTCGGACGTTTTTAATCGATGAAAATTGATTTATATACTGTTTTTTGTAATATATTTTTTTATTTTTATGATCCATGTATGAGTTGGAAATATACAGGAAATAAAATGTTGGTAGTGACTAGTGCAAAAAATAAACAACTAAAAAGTGCTGACGAACTTAATTTTGCAAAAATAACCGAATTCAAGGTAAGTGGTCGCAATTTGCAAGAACTTAGTATACGACAAACTAGTAAAGACAAAAAAAGTATATACGATTTAGCTAACTGGATATGTGGTTGTGAAGTCTAACTCATTTTACTGTTGTTTGTTTGTTGTTTTCTAAGGACTGGTCGGACTCATTATGGTGCAAAACCGGTGTTAAATACTTAAAAAAATAAAAAAAAACATCACATAAAATGTTCGGTGAACTATGCTACGGTCGAAAGTGTTGATATTCGCACTCAGCTAGACACAGCTTATAGAAAATCCCTCAGAGACTTTAATGAAAATGTATCCAAAAATCGTTATATTTTAAACAAAATTTTAGATTGTGTATGTGGGGCATTCGATCTGGCACTACGTGGCCATGATGAAACGGCTTTGTCTGCAAAATCCAGGGTTTTTTCGAGGGCTTATAAATTTTGTTAAGGAGTTGGGCCAAGATAGACTATCAGCTTTAGCAATGTTAAGTATCGAGAAATCGTTTATAAAAGGAATGTGCGTGCAATTTTAACGAACGTGTCATTCATCATTTTTCCAATTCTAAAGAACGAAGAGTAAATCTGAACTTAAAGAGAATTTAAAGCTCAATTTAAAGATAAGATATTTGTTTTTATTTTAAGTATGCCTATTTTTAAATTTGTTATTGATCTTCCAATATAATTCACCACGAACCGCCACTGCACTTGAGTTTTCCGTGAATGGCAGACACTTGTAAAAAACAAGAAACTTAATATTTACTGATCATAAAATTTTATTAAAACTGCAAATAATTGTGCGTTTTCCACGAACTGGATTAATGCGGTTGACGCGATGTCAAGGTGTTTAATTTTAAATAAAACATTAAGAATTATTTACATGATGAATCACTTCTAAGTAAATAACTTTTATTAAACCTCCAAAATTTAGACCACATTAACAAGTTTTATACTTGGCTTTAAAAAACACATACGCCTACGTCTTTGGCTGCGAACTGCCGATGCCGTACCGTTCAAGCTCAACTGCTAAAAATGTTTATATATTAATTTAGGATGAAAACAAGGTGATTTTTCTTTATATTTAAAACATATGCTGCGAACGTGTAAATGATATAAAACTGGACAATTAATTAAATTGCTTTTATTTATAAGTTTAATAACGCATATCTACTGTCCTTATATTTTAACAAATAACTTGTTAATTGAATAATAAAAATAATGTTTTTATAATTTCGGAAACTTCTATAGCATCTAATTTAATTCTTTAAAAAATTGAGTTTTGGGCATTAACACGTTTTATCGGTATTATAACATTGCAAGTCAATGGACTCTACACAGATCATTCCAGATAGAAAATCTGCTTTCTCAGCTGTTATTTTGTCATATTTCTCCGTCGATAATCACCAATATAACAATAGGACACTTATCACTTCTAAACTACATACAGCGTAGCTCTTTAATGCCCCCCGGCTTTATTTTTTGAACTAGTGAACATAAAAATTTAAAATTTGGTACACTTTAGTAGCTATTAAAATACTACTTTTTCATACTTGTAATATTCAAAATGACGATTGGGCGCCATGTTGCAAGAAAAAATTAAATGGAAAGGGGGATCATTCGATACATCAGTTGTGTAAAAAATTTAGAACGTTACAAAGCAAACAAAGCTTACCTCTCTACTGGAAAAGGTATTGAAAATGAATATTCTCCGTTTACTTCCAAACAGTAAAAAAGTCTGAAAACACCTCACGAACATTTTGAAATGTGCCGACTATAATATGGTGACAGGCAGCAGTTATTCTTTGCTGTAACTCCAAAATAGAGTCTGACTGGATTAAGTACACTTTTTGTTTTAGCTAGGCCCATAAAAAAAGTCTAAGGGTTTTATGTTGGGCAACCTAGCAGGCCATTCCGTTGGACATCGACGATCATCCATCGATCGGCGTAAGCAGTCTCCAAATATTGCCTTACTTTCCCGGGTATTTCAAGAATGAGAGGCTCAACTGTATTTTCCTACATGTTTAAATACAGGTATCTTGTCAAATTTTCATGTAGAAAAATGGATCTACAATATGGTTCCCCAATCCTAAATATACCTGCACACACATTTACCTTTTCAGGATATTGTGTATGGGTTTCTCGAAATATACCTGGATTCACGTCACTAGTAGCGGACGGTTTGTCTGTGTATATGGCCATTAAAAAAGTACATTCGTCTATAAAACAAATATTGTGTACAGTATTTCATAAAATCCGACAACTCTGTGAGAATCATCTTTAGTTAATTGGTGCATTATTAGAATTTTATATGGATGAAATGTATGCCGCTTCAGTACCCTTTTTACAGTAGCAGATGAAGTATCACAAATGTTTGTAATATGGGAAGTGAAATTGACTGTTGAGGGTTTATCGCAATTTCAACAACACTTGCAAATTGTGTGTTTTCTGCAACACGAGGTCGCAGCAAATTTCTGGACTAGTTCGCAAAGGTACTTCCGACATATTGGAAGGTCAGGAAAGCGTCCATTAAAAATTCTTTCCGTTTCATGGAAGTTAGAATTTCCACCTTAAATGAAAATTACTTCAATTTTTTCAGCAAGGGGACGTGAATTAGGCATACAGTACAATATTGAACTTCGTTTAATAAAACGAATAAGTGACTGAAATTGTTTTAATTGTCAACGTGAGAGGCTAGTTCTAAATATTAGTGCTACAGTTGTTTTTACATTGCAGCATTGTTCTACTTATTAGCAATTCAAAACAAATAATTCGTCTTAAAAAACTATTTCGAGATAGTTGTGTTGGTTTCAAATAAAATAAAATAAAGAACCTATATGTGTGAACTAAATAGGTCATTATTGGAATTTTAGTGCTTCATGTATAGTTTAGTATAGCATGCCGCCATTTTGCTGTTAATGGGTGTAATGTTTTAAAAATTTTACTCAATAATCTACTCGATAAGATTTTTATAATGGCAGAAGAGAGGTAAATCTTGCTTGCTATTTCTTTGATAATGCGTGTAATGTTCTAAAATTTTTACACAATAATCGACTCGATAAGGCCTTTTTGAATGTTACAAATATGAAATTTACATAAACAAGCATTTACATAGTTATTGAAGTGTGCCAAATTTTAAGTTTGTATGTTCACCGGTTAAAAAAAAAGAGGGAGGGGGGGAACAATAAAGGGCCACACTGATAAAATTATGTATTTCAAATTATTTTTGAGTTTAGGATCCTTAAAGACGCGGTAGTTATAAGAATAATAAACATCATTGCCAAGAAGGGCGAGATTAAACTTTGGTTTCTGGATTATGGGATCGAAGCAGAAAATGTATTAAATTTTGTAATGACGTAGCCTTATCTTATCTAATAATACTAGAGACAATCTCTTTAAGATCTGAGGATGGGAGTGTATAAACAATTGTTTGTAAAGGCTATAGCTCATTTATCTGATCACCTTCAAATCTGTCACAAATTAAGTAAAATATATTTTAAACTAATCGTCGGATTTTAATGATTCTTGGATAGGTATTTTCAAAGCAGTCCTCCTTATATGAACTTTTTACTGTCGATAATGGAGAAAAGTACTGTGTTAAATAATTTTAAAGTTGCAGAGGTTTACTTTATATTTATAATTACATTTTGCCAACACGTTTTTGCAGCTCTCCGTAAAATGTTATTGTTTTCCGCCGCTTTTTTATTTCTATTTTTTTTGCCTCAATAAAATGTACAATACAGTACTAATAAGTACCGTGTGAAAGATTTTTATTTAACGGAGTTATTAAATGACAAATCAAAAATATTGTATATATAAGTGTCCGCAATAACGTGTTTTTGAATGCCTCTATTTCTTTTGCTTTCGTGTTACCTCTAATTGGCAATTTATTTCGAAAATCCAATTCGGTTGGAGCTAAGCAACCAAGTTACATTAAATCAGTATTAATTTATTAGCAAAAAAAATCACTGTAAACTTCCCCATCAAATTTTTCCTTGTCTAGAATTTTTTAACAGGAACCCGTATTATGACAAAAAAATACAATATACTTGACACAAAAAAATACAAATTAAAAAATCGGTCAATTTCGAACTCGAAACTTCCCTCGTTATGAATCTTTCCTTTTATTAGGAATAGTGGAGTGTGGTCCAATTTAGTTCAGTACATAGTCATTCAGTAACATATATACTGTCTTTTCAAACATTTTTACTGCAACCAATTTTGTTCCACCATATTGGGTTCGTATCAATATTTTACCATGTTTCTACCTATGCCATACTTAATTTTTGGGCATGATTTAAACGAAGATTGAATAAGAAGTCTTTTTACGTTGATTTTTGAATATTTGAATAAAACTTTTTTTAGACATTTCATTTAAAATTAAAATTCGTACCACAATTTTAACAGGTTATAGCACACTTAGTGGTTGTCTAAACTTTGAAATTAATCTAATAAGTAGTTTTTCAGGCTGATTTTTTAAATAATTTATCAAGCCGCCATTTTGTTTTGCTATCTTGGAATCGTACCAAAATATTACAGGTTGATTCCTATATAACACTTGATTTTTATGCAAAATTTGAGGCAAATTGAATAATCGGAACCGACTGACAGACAGACAGACCTGTAATTGTGAAAACATACATTTTGGCATCTAGGGACGCTAAAACGTAAAGATTAGTAAAACCTGAAATTTTTTTCAAGAATACGAACATTTCATTTGACCGCCATTTTGAATTCGTTCCACAGTTCTACCAGTTCATCTCTATACCACAATTTACTTGCACAAAATTTGAAATCGATTTATTAAGTAGTTTTTTAGGCTGACTTTTTAAATATTTTATTGAGTTGCCATTTTATTCGCCATCTTGGATTTTTTATCAAAATGTTAAAAGTTTACTACATACTACTTGATTTTTGTGCAAAATTTGAGGTAAAATAGATAAGTAATTTTTTGGTAATAATTTTTTAACATTTCACTAGGTCACCATTCTGTTTCGTCATATTGGATTTTTACCAAAATGTTACCAAGTCAGCCCCATATGAAATTTAATTTTTGACTAAAATTTCAAATCAATCGCGTAGTTTTTTAGCTATGCCGCGAACAAACAGATAGATAGACAGACGGACGGATTGAGAAAACATGTTTTCCGGCATCTAGGAACCCTGAAACGTAAAGATCTGAAAAAATCTCGAAGAGTAATTTTTGCACGATTACAATATTTCCATTTTACGTGGGAAGTAAAGAGAAATGAATAACGTTAACATTTTATTGTAAGGGGCATACTCGTGTAGATCAAGTGTAATGCAAATAAAGCCTTGTAACTTTGAATTTATTTAAGATATTGATGTAAACTAAAATGGCGACAAGAATCAGTTTCCTCATTATCGATAAAGGGTGTGGCTTTGAAATCATCCAAGAATCATTAAAATCCGTCGACTAATTTAGATAGTTTACTTTTCCAAACCTGAGTTAAATTCTACTTGAGTCGTTTCACATAACCATCAGTTTATGTTATTTGTAACGACCTGTAACCACAAACAAAATTCTGCTAGCTATGTTTAAGTCAAAAATTAAATTAAAATCACATAAGTATAAGATAAACGCTCACAGAAATTGAGGACCTTATGCGATACGTGTGTTAGTAAACGAGTATGTGCAGAACTAAATTGTGCCACACTTCACTATTCCCAATTTCCGATATTCTGTTATAAAGTCTGGTTCATTTTTATGTTAACTGTCTTTTTTTTAAAACGCGAAGGTTTATTTTTACTAAACGACGACGCGTTTATCAAGGCCAACCTCTATATCTTGTATTTGGGCTACTGAGGGTTCGGCTACCGATATCCACTTGTCAGCTGCCATATATCACGTGATTTATGTGCAACAGCACAATTGAGAATTTATATTCACTTAAATAAGACGCCCTAATAATATCATTAAGTCCAGATATTTTGGAAAGTTTCTAAATATTTTGTATATAAAAAGTACCGTTCCAATTTTAAAAGATATCAAAAAAGAAAAAACTTGATAATAGATTTTATAAGATGTCTTCATCAAATTAAAATTCACAAACAGACAAACATTCCAATAGAAAAGTTTTGTTCAAAAATCTTATGGAGAAAATTATTCTCTCTCTAATTCTAGACTAACTTTTTTGGTGATTCAATGTAAGGATTCTTCCTAATCGCACAAAAACCACTCATCGACCTTAAAAAAACAGCTCTTGAGGCAAAAACATCGTCAAATTTAAATTACTTACTAAGAAAACCTATCTAGGATTTATGTCTTAAAGATAATTGCAACTTTTCAAAAAAAATCAACTAATTATAAATATTTAACATAATTCAGACTTAGTCACTCGTTCGCCATCGGTAAAACACGTACTGAATGACACCATCCACAGTTAAATATACTAACTAGCTCAATAACTTTACAAAAAAAAATGAAAATTATCAAGTCAAACACACATCTCAATAATAATGAATCAGCTAACCAGCTAAACATTGCGATATCTTCTTTTAATATATTCAGATAAATAAAGACGAACGGATATCTAAAATGTGTGAATATTTCAAACTTACGAACATGAGACAAATGGGTGGCGATATACATAATTTATTTGCTAAGGCTGATGTCATAATGTCACCTGTGAGTTATTTATAGATTAGCAACGTTCGCACTTCCACACTACTTCTAATCGGATTAATAGAGTATTGCCAAAGGACGTCATTTGAAATGCTTTGTTTCGCCTTAAAATTATACTTCCTGATAAAAAAAAATATATCATTGATTTAGAGTTTTGAAATCGAGCAAAAAATTCAGTTTAAATGTGAGCAACTACTTATACAACAAACTTTTAGGCAATAAAACCACTAGAAAAAATATATTTTAGTTCTAAATATTTAAATATTATACTATGCCACCTGCAAACACTGATAAATTGCAGAATAATATCAGCTTTACGAAGCAGGGCTAGTGAATTCACAAGATGTAAATATTGATGGATACATATTATCGTGCAATGATTCTGTATTTCTGTAGTGTGGCTGCTTATGGGGCCCCAATAAACTGGTCGGTGAGGCAGCGTTCTCCTACTGAGGAGGTAGAACACCAACATAGGAAGTATGATACTATTTCACTCAGATTAACCTGATCTATATCATCTTCTCGTTCGCAACCTCTACAATGATGAGTATCACTAAGCTTGGTATAGGGAAAATCATTTCTTAGTTGACAGCGTCCATTCAGAATTCCTCGTGTGCAAATCGCAAGTTTCTTCTCGACATTGCCAATTGCCAGGTAAGTTAATGTTGAGTTATCTGAAGTTCTCTTATAGCGTTTTCATTAATGATTTGCATAACTGTGGACACTAATAGGTTAGGGTGGTAAAGGATATGTGATTTGTCGAAGGGAGGATGTAAAAGGGACTCAATGAGCTCCCTACAGTAAAACCATTTCCATTGGAATCTTCTAGTGCCTAATGACATCCCTATGCATATTTTGATACATTTGCCGTTGTGCCTTTCCCGACAATCTCTCACGCAGCCTGTAGTTGTGCCAACTAAATCAGATTGGACAATGCTGGCATGCTTCTCCATTGGCGACTTACAGTAAATGCGCGCGCTCCGTGAATAAACGTCACAGCCTGTTCCATTTTTTCTTTTTGATTGAAAATATATAATGGTTTTTACTGTACTGATCTCATTTTCATTAGTCATAGAGTGAATCGAATTTTGTTTTCGCATTCTCCACTTTGTCGATTTTAATATCCATGTCTTTAAATTGGCAGTTTTCTCCTTTTTCATTTGCTATTATGATAACCATAACTGTTTCTTGGCAAGTAAGTTCCCATCTGCTGTATGACTAAAAGCATCCGGTGTGCTATTATTGCCACGTCTCACCTTATGACTGTCTTCGATAACTGCTTTTTTATGATAGATACAGTGCCAAACGCTCAGATGTAGATTGTAGCTTTAAAATGGGCCACACGGCAGACAATCATGAATCACATAGTTGTCGAGTATTCAATGCAAGCATGCAAAGGTATAATAAAACTGACTGGCTATAGTTATATGGTAATGTATAGCGAACTGGGTTGCAAGTTTAAAAGTATCAACAGATATATTTAATCATAATAATTCCCTAATAGACGAAACATTAAGTTTCAAAATGGATTCCAGATCCACTGATTTCCAAAAAAGAGCACATATTGGTGATAAAGTGTTGGATGTCTCATTTTTTCTTTTTTCCCCCGAAACTCTCAGCAAAAGTTGACAAAAGCTTTTAATTTGGTGAAATGCTGATGCCTTGATTATGCCTCCATGTGTATAGAACTTAAAATATATTATTGGGCTTGTTTACTCACCTAGAAGGAAATCTTGAGATTTCCAAGGTTGTCTACATAAAGCTCTTAGAAAAGAAAAGGCTCGTGCTTTGGCTGGAGCCAAAGAATTACGTTAAAAGCACTATCTAGCATGATCAAATTAGTTCCTTGGGAACGTATTTGTTTTAGTTAAAAAATAAATTCGAACAGCTCATTAATTTATGGATTAGAATCAGTTCAAAGGAATATTAGTATTTATTGCGAAGAATAGTTTTCTAGTAATAACAAGTTGCAGTATGGAAATTATTACAGAAATAAGTTACTTTTTAATGATATTTGGCAAGACTTAAGCATTTTTTTTTAGAATTAATTTCGAGGAAATTTTTCCTACCTCGTATCTGATTAATGAAATTTTGATTTGTCATGTTTCCAAAAACTGCTTAATGAAGGTTAAACAAATTTGATTTATCTAAGTTCTTTTAAACTCACATGCTTTTGGTTACCTTTAAATATACTACTTTAAATATAAACAACAGAGCAAAGAACAATAATAAAACAATAATATGTGCCAAAAAAGGTGAAAAGAAGTTATATGCTGAGATGTGGCATTTTTATGTTTATCCCTTTCATATAAAATAATAAATATAGATAAGTTCGAAAAAAATAATACTTTGTTTTAGATCATTGTTTTGCGTTATAAGGAATTCTATGTATAATTTCCTACACTGATAAAATATCTAAGTTCAAAAAGTTCCTTTTAGTACAAGAAAATATATAGACCATTCTATTTAAGACAACAGAACATAGTTTTTGCAGATATTTATAGGTAGTGAAAATTTTTAATCTCTTAAAATGAAGAAGCATATCAGTTTAAAACATTGGTGTATTTTAATAACATTATTTAGCTATATGTGTTAAAATATAAGAAGATTAAGACTGTTAAATATATTTTATTTAATAATGTGAATTTTAACGTTATATTAAGTTTAAGAATAGTTTTTATTCTTCTTCAGGATCTTTATGTTAACCCACAAAACAATAAACATACCCAATGGAAACCTGAGGACGGACAAGAGCAACTGAATGTTACGTTTGTTTTTTAAATGTTCTCAAGTTTCAATTAGATTCGGCTCTTAAAAAAAATAGATTTTCATTTCTGTCCTAAACCAGCTACTCTACCTATTGTTATTTAAACTCAATCACTAACAGAAAATAACAAATATTATCCATAAATCAGTTTAGTCATCGGTGGTCAGGTTTTTACAGGAAGTGATTCCATTATTGTATAATTATTAATTTTATATTATGAATCCAATAAAAAATACAAACGTTTTATTTGTAGACCTCCACATGCTAGTCTAGTCTAGTCAGAAGTAATATTTTACCTTAATCTCAACATTTTCTTTGAGTATATTACCGAAACGAATGCAGCAGTAACAAAAAAACACAAGGAGAAAAACATATTCGCGACAAAAATTAGGTCACTTAAATATCAACGCATTTCACATTTCAAAGCAAAATATTTCAATTATAAAACACGCACGAACTTTGTACATCTCCGTTGAACTCCTATCTTCAGACTGATGAAAAAACTGCGCTAACAAACCAAAAATATTGTCCAGACCAAGTTTGATACTTTTCACTCGACTGGAGATACACACCGCACAAACAATATAAAGTTAAACAAATAGCTAATTATAAATAAAATAAACCTACATCGCCAGTAGTTTCAGATGAAGACCCAAAGTAGACATTTGATTATCGTAAGCAATCATTTGAAATCTCACTAAAAATTCTTACTATATAAAACAGTGTGCCGCCACCGGCAGGAGTTCGTTTATTTTTAAACGCCAAACAAAGTTTTATTTTTAAATGTCCCCCGTGGTTTTCCGTTTAAATTTTATAAACACTTTAGTGCTAAAAGCTATATATATATTTTTTAGAAAACTCGCGAAAGATACTGAGAAATATTTCGCGCTAGACTGCCTGGCATCAACTGAAATAGTTGATAAGCTGGCCCATTGTATTTATGGAGCGCGAGAGTCGAAACGCTTATCTTATCTACTTGCTGGGTGGAAATCTACTGGTTCCAAAAGTAAGACAGTGAGCTTTTGGTGTATTAAATACTGTTTTGTTCTTTATGTAATTAAACGAAGGTATATAAAAATAATTCATAGCAATATAAAATTCACCAAAAGATTAAGATTAAAGAAATTTGTTACGAGAACATTAAATTGGCACAAACATTGTAACAAATTAAATAACTATTCATTCAAGCCATTTAATTCGTGTAAAAAAGAACTACATAACATCACTATATTATTAGCTTCATTATTACTTCCTTCGTAAAAGGGAAGTATTGTAATCGTGAAAAAAATCACCCTTCGTAGATGAATGAACAGGTTTTCTCAGTTCCGCCGGTCTGTCTGTTCACGGTATAGCTAAAAAACGGCCTATCCTATTGACTTCAAACTGTGTTCAAAAATTAAGGGTCATAAACCCTTCTGGTAAAATTTTGGTGCGAATCCAAGATGGCGTCTTAATAAAATAATTAAAAATTCAGCCTGAAAAAATCTACTTAATGGACTGATTTCAAATTGTGCACCATAATTAATTGTAATATAGAAAGGTGCTAATTCAATACATATTTATACATATCTTATTATAATTATCTTTACCTATCTTGACGTTTTAGCGTCCTTAGGTGCCAAAAATATGTTTTATCAATACCGTCTGTTGGTTTGTCTGTCTGTCTGTTTCTCTCTGCCTGTTAGTTCGCGGTAAAACTACTTATCATAGGCTGAACTAAAAAATTGAGTCACAATTCCTAATAAACCGAAAAATTAATAACGAGGGAAGTTCCGGGTAAAGGAAATTTACCGATTTTTTAATAAAAAATATTAGAGAAACAAGAAACTTCCACAATTTAAAAAAATGTATGCAAACGTCATGCATTTTCTCCCCTTAAGATAAAAAAAAAACTGTAAATACAAAACTTGCTAATATTGACAATGGCCATAAAAATATAGGATGTCCCATTAAAAAAAAATAAGTTTTTTAATTTACACAGCTTTTCGATCCAGTCTGTTTTTTTTTTATATGAAAGATGATTTCCAGAAATAAAGGCGGAAAATGCAAGACAAAATATAAAAAAATAATCTTGCACTAATGGCATCAACAGATTCATAAAGGAAAGTCATCGCAGGACTATATAGACTTTAACAAAAAAAATATTTTTCAATACACTAGTCATGACAACGCGACGAACATGTTATTGTTATCAAGGACGTAGACAGGGGGGGTCCTGAGGGTCTGGACCACCCCCCGCGAAGCTTTGAAAATATGTTGGTATAGGCTTACTAATTTTCCGGACATTTGACCGTTTTGACCACCCGAAATGAATTTCTGATTTGGATCCCCCGAAATACGTGCCTGACTGTTATATAAGCTTTAAATGTAGACTATAATTTACTAGGATAAAGACTAATTATTACGTTTTTTTTAAAGAAACTTGAAATGAGGAACTGCGTAAAACTGTGAAGTAAACATATCTTGTGTAGAAATATTTTATCAGTTTGTCTTTGAACTGTGAAAGGTTTTTTTTAGAAATATTTAATCGACAGCAAAAGTTATGGTACGAGCGGGGACCGAACCCACACCTCTGGATCTCTAGCTCATTGCTCTAACCAATTGCGCTATCGTACCATTGTTAAGCAATTCTTTAGAACTTGTACATATTCAGACCCACCAGTATAATAACCATTGTTGATCCTGCCAAATATTCTAACCTTATGGCGCGGCGTTCCTGACTGGATGTCAAATCTGACATGGCTATTAGATACCCTCCATATTAATAAATTTATAATTTTTACGTTATGCCCGTATAAGCCAGTATTTCAATTCAAAATTTGACCGGTCATTTATAAAATTCACAGTAATAGAAATTTTCAGGATTTCAAATAACAATCTCCATAGTTTATTCAAATTCAAGATAGACTACTTGTAAACAGAAGTTATTGTGCATGCAATACCTCTTTAAAAGTTTGTTGCTAAAAACTGATATCATAATCGGCGACCTTTATTTAAAGGCAATAAATTTTGTTTACATTTAGTCTATCTTGAATTTGAATATACTTTAGACGCATTTAGTTATAAGGTATGTTCGAAAATAGGTAAATTTGCTTTACCCGGAACTTCACAAGTTATGATTCCTTCTTTTTAACAGGGATGGTGAAGTATGATCCTGTCTAGTTCAGCACATAATGATTTAGTAATATGTATGTTACAGAACATTAAATCTAATACATATTAACTTAGGTAGTTAAAATCTTAAAATTTCCACAAACTGTATGCTGGAGTACAGAAGAATATTGTATTGTAAACCACGCCAAATTGAGTGAATTAATTTCATTCAACAACTACATATGCAAATTGTGTTCCTGGATAAAATAAGAAATTTATTGAGTGAACTTCCGGCTAATTGGATAAAAGCGATCTGCATTTCGCCTTAAGAAATCCCTTTGTTATCCACTAGCGATCATTGATCTGCGTAAATTCACAGAAGTAACGGTCATGGTACGAAACTTTGTTACCTCCTAAATGAAAGCATTAGACCTTGAAATTACGTTTTTTCATCAAAATGGGACTTGTTATACAGACCGAGATAGAGACCTTCTCCTAAAGTTATCTGGTTGGTAAAATAAGGTAATATGAATGGAAGATAATTAAAAGATCAAGTGCAAACCAAATACAATCGAGTACCTGAATAATATTATTAGACATTGTAACCATATCTCTTAGGTTCTCTTCAACTAAAAAAAAAACTTTTGCAATGCATATGCGAGATCTGACTTCCTATGATTAAATTCTTGTTTATTACAAGTAACTTAAATTTCCCAATTTAAATTAGCTTCTTCTGCAATATACGCGTTTCTGAAAGAGAAATCCTTTTTTTTTTCTGCTGACAACGTTTTTGGAGATATTTTTTAAAACGGGATACGTTTTGGGAATAGTTGCTCTTAATATTAGAGATAATAATTAATGATATAACAAATCCACAATTTGAAATATAATATTGTTTGTTTCTTTAAATGTTTATAGAAAGATAATAAGACCGACGTGGCTATTTTTAACTAATTTTATTTCGAAATTGTCTTTGTAAAATTATTTGTATTTTGACGTGTATTGGTGTTGTTGTTAACAACTAAAAATGGCTTGTGGTAAAGCTGTTTCTGACGAAATAAGAAAAGTGATCATTCACTTACATTTAAAAGGGCAAAATGTCTTCCAAATCACTGACAGATTTAATAAATCGAGATATACAGAAATATGATTAAAAAGGATTATCAAGGAAAACCGGGGAGGTAATTATAACGAATTGAAAATATTATGAAATTAGGTAACGGGAAAAAAAAATTTAAAGAGCAACTTGACACAGAGCTGCCACAAAACTGGGATTTAAAACTTACACAGTAAACTTAGATTATTTTTATTTTTGTTCGTTTTTAATTCAATATTTTATACGCTAAAGAGAAACTATCGTGGGCAAAGGAATACAAATTATGGTCTCCGAACCAATGGAACTCTATATATTTGACTGTCTTAAAAAGAAAGATAAGTTTCGTGCTTCGGTTATCGATTTGGGAATCCACGCCAGCTAGTGGGAAACTCACACATGAATGCTGATAAGTACATCACTGTGGTTCAAAATAACACCCCAACGTGAATAAATGCGTTTCAATAATATCGAATGTATCTTCCAATAAGATGGTGCCGCTTGTCATACGGCTAAAAAAGTAAAAGACTGGATGTTAGAAAACAATATTTCACTTTTAAAATGGACGTCCAGTAAACTAGATCTGTCGCCGATTGAAACTTCTATCAAATCCCGAAAGAACCCTTCCAGAATTACGAACCCGTCTCCAAGAAATTTGGAATAGTTTTACATCAGATGACTGCCAAAAATTGATACTACGTTAAAACGTATCGAAGCAGTAATCAGTCGAAAAGGCGATGTAATGTAGTGTTATTTGACGTTATATCATATGTTATCGGAAACATATTAGAGTTTTTAATATATTTGCGTTAGTATGGCAAATTTCTTTAAAAACCATAGTTTTGCCAACTTCACTGAGACAGGACTTGCTCGTAAACTGGCCACCCAGAATTTTAAAATAATGGTGGAGAATCGAGAACTTATTTCTGATGTTATTTTCACAAACAAATACACTTTATTTTAAGGTGTTTTTGACAAAGTAAATTTATTTTGATAAGTGTATCTGGTGTCAAAAATTATTAATTATCCCGTGAAGTCTATAGTTCAAACGATATAATGAGGATTTTACGTGTTCAGAATATGGATATTATTAATGTGAATCGCTGATTGTGTGATATTAAATTCGATATCAAATGTCATTACACTTCTAGAGCAGTACGTTATCATTTTATTGCCCTGTTTATTTCATTTCACCTCACAAATTGTGCAATTTGATGTCTTTGAAAATGGATCGGAGGCAGCAAAAAAAGTAAATGCCCTCTTTTAAATATATTAAAAATACAGTATATTTATAGTGTAGTAGCATAAATTCAACAAATTATATGGTAAATTTGAAACGAAGTACAGACTCCATTTAGCTATAATATCATATTAATATATTTTTCAAATCTTCCAAATGTATTTAGCATAGGCAACTATTGGTCCCAAACATAAAGGTCTAGATGCATAAGATCAGAAGATCTAGCCGACCACCTCTCAGGACATTTATTTTCAATTGCCGCCATGTGTTGTTTAAGAATTAAGTGACTAGAGCTGAGTAGTATAGAGGTGCTCATTTTGTTACCACTACATATTAAAATATTGTTTGAATAGTATATCGTTTAAAAATTGAGAAAGAATATCAATTAGAAAAATATCAATATTTTTTCACATATAAGTCTTTCGTAGAAATATAGGCTAGTTACACGGCGGTTAAAAATACCGCACCATATATTCCCCAAATATGTTCACGTACACAGTGAGAATTTTCTCTGAACTAAAAGTAGCAATTTATTGTGAAATCGGGATTCACCGGTCCAAATAATATATTAAAGAACAAGAGTTGCGGTCATGTAAGCAATAAATTCAATTCGCCTGTAAGTAGTAAGATTTTAAACTTTTCACGAAGTGAATTCTTTATTCTCTACTAAAACCGAAATTTTACTGATATTGGCCTGCCTCTTCTGTTTAAATAAGTAATATTTTATTAATTATCGATCATGTTAAAATGTTCGCAAGTAACTTAAAAGCTCTATAACTTTTATAATTAAATTAGATATGTTGATATGCACTAAGAAAAGAAAACAAATCAAAATAGTATTTATTAATTTTAAAAATATGTATACGGATACTGAAAATTAACTGACAAGTTCTTACCATCACATATATCGTAAAAAAGTGCCCCACAAAAAATAACCAATGAACCTTGCAGGTTGGTCTTTTTTTCTACGAATATTATGGAATATAAACATTCCGATATCGCATTTTAATTAGGGAATCACCTCCATTCCATCACATGTTAGGGTATAATTCATATCATATCCAGTGTTGGAATATGTACTAGTAGCGACATCAATTGGCAAACACTATATTTTAAGAGTCGTAGAACGTAGTCTAAAACACTCACTCGTGCGGAATACGCCATATTCAAAACTTGTTTCAGAATATATTATTCCTCACCTTTAGTACCTGCTATAACTAAAGATAAGTATAAGTATAAGATTTTATTTAGACATATCTGCAAAATGGTTACGTAAATAGAGTTGGAAGAGACTGCATATGCTATTTTCATAAAATAATCTACTAATATTTATTCTAAAATCAGTGTAAATAATTTTTTACTTTCTTCATAAGAGGAAACTTTATTTTGTGTTGGGCAACTGTATTGTATCATTTTTCTTCGTCCTGAATGTAATTTTGACTTTTAAACTGATCAAAAATTTCTGAGAAGATTCTATTTAGAGTCCTCGTTTTCAAAGTTCTCTTTAGACAAAAACGACAGACCGCGAACAATTCAACGATGGTTAAGTTAGAGAAGCTTTCTTGCGATGATTGGATCATCTGTTTCACTAAAAGCTATGACTTGGATATATTCCACGATGTTAAGGGTTGAGGAAGAATGCCAACAAAATCATGATAAAAAGCGAAAAAAACTAATTAAGTATTCATTTGAATTGTCCTCATTTTATAATTTTTTGTAGGCCCAAGGATGGTCACTTCTCGGCGTTTAGCGTATTGTAGACAGACTTGGGCAACAAATTGTATGGCAGTGTAGGTTACTGATGTGAAGGAAGAACATGGTGGGTGCGGATAGTTCCTGATCCTCCAATTACTTTTGGTCATTTTGTGGGAGGAGACGGAAATTTTTTAATGAGATACGATAAAACCCCATTTACGAGAACATAGCACATTCATTTCATTTTTTAAGACCCTAGTGATGTTAAAATTCTCAAAAGATGAAAAATGATCGTACAGAAAAAACAATAAAAGGCTCACATTCGCAAGCTATTGCTTGCTTCTTACTCCTATAAGGGTTGATAAAATTGCTGATTAATAAGTATGAATTTATTTAAAAACAAATAAAGATTTAAAAATAAATTAAGGCGTCGCTCATTTTTATTTGCACGAAATATACAAGGTCTCTTCAATTTTAGTTAACATACGGAAATTTTTTTTATTATCGATTTTACAAAAAAATATAAAATTTCGATTTTACATTTTTTTTGTTTTTCCTACTTTCGTTTACGTTTTTTTTTTCGCTCCTTGTATGTTGTATGTAAAAATTTTAGTAGCCAAATTTATTTTTTTAATAAGCAAAACTTTTTCTGTAGAATAACTTTTTTGCTGAATAAAAAAATAAATTAATTCTTAAATGGATCCCAACTTTTTATTTTTTAGTATAGTTGGGACCCATCGAGAGATTTCCGCTTAGCACAACGGTCAGGGCCGATGCTGCTGGTCTCGCACAACGCCCAGAGTTGCCAATCCGCGACGTACTTCATCCGAGAGGCTGGTTAAACTCGTTTATAAATTAGCTTAATTGGTATTTCTAAACAAGTGGACGCTTCTAGCAGCACCAATCTACATATTGTTGCGTACGTTCTAATTAAACTGAGACACGAGCAGTTCATGTGGTTAATTTATTTGTATCTGATGTGCTGTGTTTTCGAAGTATAATCGGTATTTGCTAAAATTGAACAGACGCTGTATATTAATATCACTTCATAAATGCGGAACTATGAATAAAAGATGCACAAATTACAAATACCCTGCCGAAACCCAAATTAACCTTCAAACGCTTAACATCTTTTTTACACTGGTAACATTATTAGTTTAACACTCGGAACACTATGAATTTTACCCTACAATAATAACAATCCCCACCTCACCTACTGAATAAAACAACAAATATTACATCCCACAGATCAATATATCCCTTCCAATTTTCTTAAAACAACTATGTTGAGTCAAAAAGCTAGTAAAATGATTTTTTTTTAAGCTAACCTTAAGTAATCTTGCATTAAGGCTGGTAAAGAACCAGACACTAATTACATTGAAAAACTTATTAGAAAAACTGTATCAGTCCAGTATGTGATGGACAGTCCTCTTTAGTTATTTTTGTAAAAAAAAAATGGCGGATCTAATCGGACAGTTTTTGAGCTATGGCGGAATAAGCCTTATTTTTGGTCTCACTGTACTTTCGTCTCATTATTGAACCCCAATAATGATCGTAAATCAACAAATTATCGTTTACTATACCAAAATTTTAAACTACTAGAATCTTCAAAACTATAAATTTTTATAAAAGAATACAAATAACTATTTTTGTTATAAATTGAATTAATTATTCTAGGGATGAGAGATTCTTAAAAAAAATCAGTGCCGTTATATGTTTTTAAAAAATAATTAAGGTTATGCCTAGATATCCTCCATTGGTGAAAAAAATTAGATGCATCAAAACATGTCTCGTTTATGTTTAATTAACACCTATAAAACATTATTTCTATATTTTGAACCATTTAGAAGAAATTAGAAAATCCATATACATGTATTTAAAAAAGTTGTCAATATCTCAAATATCTCCAAAATCAACTGATTTGCAGACTCCTGCTAACATATATTTCTTTTGTAATTCTCACAAGACGATTCTTCTCCAGCAGGGCGACATTGACGACTTGATTAATGCCTTGTATTAAACTCTGTTCTTGTTTTGGCCAATTAAATAGGAATATTTTAAATCAAATCTAATTACCCATAAACAGAAGAATTTTTTTACAAATTAATAACTATATTAAGGTGCACTTAAACATATAACAAATTGTGGACATTCGCGATCATTATTTTGGGTTAGTAATGAACTAAGAGGAAAACAAATCTGTTAATTCACAAAAAAGTCTAACAGAAGTCCAAAAATAAGCCCATAAAAATCAACTCAAAATAATCATAATAATTACCTAGACAGTCTACACATCGACTTTTAATATTTAGAAATTATTATTTTATACGGTGTGTTAATATAATATCGACCTCTTGTTTTTTCGTAAAAATTAGTACAAAATAACTATAGTTTGACCGAAACGAGGTTTCTATGAAAAATCTGAAGAATTATGCCTATACCAAAATATTTCTAGAGTTTCAGGGGGGGTCCAGACCATGGCTTTAATGCTAGTTTGGCTTTATTAATGGTTTTATCGACGAACCTCGATTACCCTAACGCTAACAGGGCATATCTACCTATAGGTTTTGTTAAAAAATCCTTATTTTAATATAGACCCGGTTTTGTTGGTGCGCACCGCGTGCTTTATTTACAGCAAACCTAACCTAACCTGGTTCGCATTTCTATTAATTATAAGTTTTGTTTGCAATTGACAAATTTTGCACAAAGACCAAATGTGATGCAGGGATGAACTGGCAAATTTTTAATATCCAATCCCATAAAGTGTGTCTAATAAAAACGTTTAAAAACCTCAGTTTCAAAAAATTACGTATCCAATTAACTTGAAATATTGCGCAAAAGTAAATGTGATTTAGGAATGAACTAGTAACATTTTGGTGCGAATCCAATATTTGGCGAAACAAAATGTCGACCTAATAAAATGTTTAAAAAATCAGTATCAAGTAATTACTTACCCAGTTTACTGCAATCCAAAATACGAATCAAAAATATCCGTGTAATAAAATGTTCGTCAAAACAATCAATATCAGTCTTTATCATCATTGAGAACTTTGTTTTATTAAAGAGAATGAAAAATAATAATTTATTTTATTATAATAGTAGTATATAGTAAAAATTAAAGAAAAAATAAACAAAACATAGTTTTCATTTTCTAATGTTTATTTCTTTCATTTATTCTGTATTCACGTGTTTCAATTCTTATTATATTATTAATAAATTTTGATTATACCAGAGTTTATTTAATTAGCTTGTTAGTTTTATAATGTACTGCTCTAGAGGCAAAAGTTGCATTTTTATGTTTTATTAACGTAATTTTTATAGAATATTTGTTTTAATTCATTTTCTTGTAAATCTAGTTGGTGTCTGATTCCTTATAAACTTTATTCTTAAAAAAAAAAAGAAAATTGGCTTTACCAATAACTTCCCTCATTATGTAATTCATAACATCAGGAAAAGTGAAGTATTTGACCCTATATAGTTCCTCACATAGATGTTTAGTAATATGTACAGGTTTATATTTTGAACGCGATCTAAAGGCTTTATTGTAAAAATATATACACTTGGTGATTAAAAATATACCATGTTTGATACTTTTTTCTTTAAAAACAACGGACAAAATTGACAAAAACCATGCAATAAGAGGCAATGTGTTAGAAAGAAAGAGATATTCTAACTAGACATACAGGCACACATTGGCTCTTAGAGCAGGATTTGTATACATTTTCTCGGTTTCCTTAAGAATGAACGTAACAAATCTGGTATATTTATAAACAGCAGAAAGAGACCCATTTAATGAAACTATATTAAAGAGGGTGTTATATAAAACTGTCATATGTTTATTATTTTTAACAAACCCCGGACCCCGGCGATCCAGATTAAATCTTGAAACTTTTGAATTTTGACATTTTTTCCATATTTTGAATTAAAGTTTGTAGAGCCCATTGAAAATATAAACAGAAACCGTGACATGTACAAATTGGGTTATCGTACAGTTTCCTAGATAAAAGGAAGGGTTCATTACCGATAAGAAATTAAGGTAACTGATTGTCAAATCCTACTTTACCAAGGTTTTAAATATCAGTCGCAGAGTAGGATGTTATAAAAATTGCATGTTTATGTCATAACTGTAGCTTTTTTGCTTTAAATTAATTTGTTTTTTTATGATATTTTTAAGTTTTATAGCTTTTCAAAGACCATTTTTTTACAAGAAATTAATAGTTTTAAAATAAAAAAAAATTTGAGAACTGCATTCTATCTAAATAGTTTAAAGCCAACAAATCTACTCGGTCAATAGTCATTTAACTAGTAATACTACGAAAATCACATTTTTGTTTGAAATTTTCAAAACAATACTTTTTGGCATACTTAATACTTTATAAGTATAGACTGGAGTATGTAATATTTTTCTAATATAAAAAATTACATTAGTACTGGTAGAAACACGACTGTCTGAGAATTGGCTATACTGGCTTAAAGGATGCGTTTTATTGCCCTTAATACTCCCTAAAAGTATAAACAAGACAGTTTTGAGTAGTTTTAGAGAATTTCAAAAATATATAATTTTTATAACAGTACTGGCCGAAGGACGGCTGTCCTTAATACTAAAATAAACTTTAAATTTTATTTTTTATTTTATTGACAACCATTGTTCACCTGCAGGCATTTTTCAAGATTTTCTTAACGCTACAGGAAGAGCTCTATCTATTGATGCCATAAGAAAGTTAGGTGATATAAATTTAAAATCATTGCATATGCAACAACGATGGAAAGGGCTAGGCCACACATTAATTGGAGGAATTAGTGGAGGAATGTCCTTTTCACTGATAAATCTAGGTATGCGCGATTTTCGGATAGTCGTAGAACACGCGTGTGAACTTTGCAGGGGACCACGTAATAGGTGCCCAGTACAAGAAGTTTATTTATAGAGGATCAATAATGGTTTGGGGACTCATATGTTTTAACGGCCGCACCAATCTGTATGTATGTGACGGAAATATGAATGGTGAACAGTACAGACAGCAGGTCAAAAACGTCTGGTCGAATTTTCACGCTGCTATTGTCTTGAATGATTTAGAAGAAAATGGCATACCCCACCTTAGATTGCCACCTCTATCGTTAGACTTGCATTGTATAGAATATGCGTGGGATATGGTGCAAAGAAAACTGGATGAACACGTACAAATATTGGATGATTTAAGAAAAGTTGTTCACAGCATATGATTGATAATTGAATTGACATCATGCCAAGATGTCAAGCCCTAATTAACGTTCGTGGCGGCTTTACCACTTATCAATTATTCATTGACTCATTTTTTTGCGCTTTCAAACATTTTTTGTTTTGAAGTTTTTTTTTATCCTTGTATAAAGTAAATTAAATTTTTTTATTTTAAGTTTATGTTTTGGTATGTTCTTGGCTTCGGTAGATTGTTGAATGTAAGGATTAGCGTTACAAGTAGCGTTCAAATAAAAAAAAATACACTTTTGAATAATCGAGTACCATTTTGTTAGGAACGAAAATCGAATATGGATTCCTATATTGCATTAAAGGGAGATGATATAGGCAATCGAAAGCTCAAAGCAACTTGCTTCCACAGTTCTCGTCACAAATGGTAGAGATCTATATTTTTTTTAGGTTTTTGCAGAGAGTGTCTCTTTGACACTCTGTATAATTGACAAAAGGCCGTTCAAAGTCAAATCATCGATGACGCAATACTTCTTACATAATTTTCAAGTGCATTTCAAAGTTTTTCTAATCTGAATATGTATCGTATTTATGCAGGATTATAGGTGGTCACTCATATACATAGAATTATAGACAACAGGCTATTGAGCTGCAGGAACTTGACTATGCTATGCTCTAATTAGATAATATTAGACTTGAAAGCAGAAGAACACAAATTGATAATATGCAAAAGTTAGTTAATATTCCATGCTTCAATAAAATTTACTGATTTGGCAGCTTTCGTGACTGAGAAAATAAAGAAGTATCATAATGGCTATTAGAAAATCTCATGAAGAAAATTTATGGGTGGCCGAGGTGAATTTCATACTAAATTATATATTTTAGAAGTTTCTTAAATCTAATACAGCAAATATTTGTATTTTCCTAGGTATTATATTACTCAACACCACGTGCATAACAAGTGCCTGGTATATTTAGACACGCAAGTCAGACACTTTAGTAAAAATAAGCATAAATCTTCAGATGATGTCAGTAATATTGACGCTTCCGTCATACCACATCAAACACTTGATAAAAAATACATGTAAGCAAAACCAACGCAAATAAAGAGTTCCCTAAAAAGAAAGTAATTGTGCATAGGTTATTTTGACCATATGAGTCAGTGTTGATTTTGCTAGAAACAAATAAGGATTTATGAGAAGCATAAATATCAGTTGAAATAACAATAACTTTGTTATTGTTATTTTTCATTACAATAAGCATTCAAAGATATTTTGATTTATTCTTAGAGTTAAATTATTTAAAATAAAAAAAAGTAATATCAGTTAATTAATTCGCTACCCAATAGTGCGACTAGAAATAAAATTTCTTTAGTTGTAAGAATTGATAAGGCATACTTACTGGAAGGAATAATAATAGGTGGAAGATTTTTATTTAACATTTAAAACTAATCAGGCGTCAATTGAAGTGGAACACCCGATTTTTTGTCTAGGTTTTATGCGTAGCTATTCGAAAACTACTTAATTGGATTTTTATGTCCTGTCCTTAGAAAATTTAAATACGTTATCTTGTTCAATTTTAAATATACTCTCATTAAATACATGTATTAATTTCTCAACTCTTAATACTACAGGATGGTAAAGGAAGTTATATTTCTTGAAACTATAGATTTTTAGGGGTATGCCCCCTTTTAAATGCATATGTATATTGATAAATATCAAGATAAATGGTTTTGTCTGAAAGACTACAATAAAGCTACCTGGGTCAGTCCCGTTATGTAGGCAAAAAGGCAATGTAGTAAGGGATCGGATTTCAGATATTGATGTATTTAATGCTGATTTAAGGTTCTAAGGAAACAAGTAATGATACCGGTATGATTGTATTAATTTAATACAAACACATTTTGTGGATACTATATATTTACATTTATAATATTATATATCTAGTTCTGTTTCGCTGTTGTTATGTTCATCTAAATTAATTATAATCGGTTTAATTATATGATCCAGAGTAACAGGAATTTTCTACAGTCATTACATAACGGACTGAATTTTTCCAACAGCCTGGGATAATATCATTAACACATTTTTTTATTAATTCTACAACACTACAATTTAAAGTCGCAGAAATATTTTCAGACCTAACTTTGGTTTAGTTGCCACATTTGCTTTAAGTGATTAAAAACACGAAATGTCGCATTTCCTCAGCCAATGCATCACAAACATATACTATATGCCTCTGAAACTTCTAAAAGATCCGTTTTTTTTTATAATATTCTTTAAAATATATATCATTCGCCTTCATTGAGTTGTAAGTCTCCAATTTTGTATTATTTAAACTTGGAGCCCTATTTAATTGACGACTGTAATAGCTCGCATTGTCCATTACTATCACGCATTTTTGAGGAATGTTTGGTAAAAGAAAGTTCTTGAACCATTTTTTAAAAAGTTCTGTAGTTGTATCTTCATGGTAGTCCACGCAGAGCCTTTAATATCCTTTGCAAAAAGCCACATACCATTTGGGACCCAACCGTTTTCTGGCCCGGCATGTAAAATGGTTGTCATTTTCCCATTATTTTTACACCTACCGGAAGAATCGGACTATCGATCGTTTGGATGGTGTTTCATGCGTGTCAAACCCTGTCTCATCGAGGAAAATTTTTAAACGATTTTACGATATATACTAACTAAGATTCATTACTGATTATAGTATTATTAAACAGAAATCTAGATGGAACGTTCTAGACACCAGAGTGTACAGAGGTATAGAATGTAGATCAGACCATTACTTGTTTAAGGCTCGAGCTGGATTATCCTTCAAATTTAAATAATGAAAATACCCGACAGAAAAACTAGAAAGTAATACATGTAAAAAGATACAAACTGATGGGACTATATGAAGATATTATTAAGAACTTGTATCAAAAGAAGCTCGACCAAAAACTTAATTTGACCATTGTAAACAGGGACACAGATACACTCCACACGCACATATTGCAATCAATAAGGGAAGCAGCAAATGAGGCACTGGGAAATGAAGACGAGAGTAACATCAGAACGAACAACAACTTACTATGAAATGACAACAAAAACAAACAAAGCAACAAGCCTATCACAAATGGCTAAACTCACAAAGGATAGAAGATAAAATACTATCCGTGAAAAATCAGAACTGTAAAAAAACGTAATAAAAATGACTGCCAAAATTATCGCTTGCGGTAACAAGCACGTTCAGTAGACTGTATGGAAAAATATTGGAGAAGATAGTTGAGGATGAATATGAACCAATAGAACTAGAAGAACATGCGGGATTTAGAGCTGACCGCTTATGCATTGACCACTTATTCACTCTAACCCAACTCAACGAAATGAAAGTACCTAGAGACAGGCGAAATCATCTGCTTTTCGTGGACCTGACAAAAGCATACGACACCGTTTCCCTTAATAAACAATGGCAAGTACTTGAAAATTCAACAATTGGCATTACATTAGTAACAGCAATCCAACAATTTTGTCATAATGTTCAATCAAAAGTTAAAATTAACAACCAATATTCAGATAATTTTATGGTGACTTAAGGCTTAAGACAAGGCTGCAGTTTATCCCCTACGTTATCTAAGATTTATCTAAACGCAGCTTTGAAGAAATGGAGGAGGTCATGTTCTGGAATGGGCGTTCAACTAAATGACCAAATAGGCCTATATACGGCTCATTTTACCGATGACCAAGTGGTGATTGCACAAGACAGGGAAGACCTAGAGTTTATGACAAATGACTGTCACGAATACTAAATACATGTGCATAGGAGTGCGAAAATCTAAACATCGATGATGGATATATCTACCTAGGAACAAAAATTGAACAATATGGAACGTCAACCCTCTTAAAGAAGGAAAAGAGGAAGACCAAAGACCACTTGGATTTGCGGAGTTCAGAAGGCTATGTCCGAGACAGATTTGCGACAGGAACATGGATGAAGCGACGCGAATGGAAACTGGGAACCGGAGGGCGCAAGACGCTATAAACCGGATATTCTATATATACATACACATTACAAATAGAGACGATATATACATTTTGTTTTTAATCAAATTGTAATTGGATGCTATTTTAAAGGGTATTTAAAGTGTGGATGTTGATATACAGTCCAAGATATTTGTCTAGGCACCCCACTTCATTACTCATCTAGGTACTCTGGTACCCTAGAAGCTACACTTGGACCATGGGTTGTTATTACTGTCCTTATTTAGCGCTCTTCATGAATTGTAAAGATGCTTAAAAATAAGTCAATGTTGAAAATGCAACCACCGTGTTTTGTTTCCAATAGTTTATAGACCCAGTACACCCAGTTTGTTTGAAATCTCGCCATAAATATTTTACTGTTCGGTTGGTTTAAAAATGTGTTCAACACGACTTAAAAATGGCTACTAATTCCATAGTTATTGTTCCTAAATTACAAGGATGGAAAAAATACGATGCTGTACGTTTGCAGTTGAAAACTTCTTAGTTTAGGAAAAGTTATCCAAATGCATGCAAGTTGTGTAAGCAGCTGACTTCAAGGCAAAGGCAAAATTTATTTTAATAACTGACACTTCCTAATGCGTTCATATTATAAAGGACTCGTTAAAATGACTCCTTAACGACGAAGACTTTGCCAAGAAATCAGTTTATTAAGAAACCTGATAAAACCTCAATAAAAATCAAGCTACTTCACATGGAATTTAACTTTTTGACTCCATTGAATATGTTGTGAATGCTTACTTTTTGAACTCTATTTCAAGGTAGTCAACAAATCACCGCCTTGTTATACATACTATTTTCAGTTACGTTATTGGTATGAAAGAGGATAACGTCATCGATGGAAAACCTCTCTCTGAAAACAATTTGTTTATTGGAAATAAAGTTATGTGTTTTTCAAAAAATTAACAAGCCCAATTTTAATAACTTTTGCTATTATTTTTGCAATTCTTTGATCTTCAAGTATTGTTACTAATCTTAAGGCACTGGGGAAAATATCCATTTTTACAATTTTGTTTGCTAAATGTGCCAGAGGTTTCGTAACAAATTGTTCGAAGTACTTTTACGAAGACCCCAGTTGGCTTTAAAAATATTGAATTCTGCTTACTATCACCTTCGTATAATGACGACTTAGCCTTGACAATACGATCCGAATGGTTTTCTCCTAGGTTTTCTCTCACTCCATAGAAATAATCATTAAAACAATTTACCACTAATATCGCCTCTCTAATTGTTGTTTCTTTCACTCTTATCTTTTTTGGGCATACTCGAATCTTTTTTTATTAGCTCATTGAATCCGTCTTGTACTTAATCTCATTAAATAGTCCTTTTTATAGTACTGTTTTTTCTTATTTCTATTCATTTTTAATTTTCCTTGTATATTTTTTGTTTATTTTCTACAGATTTTGATTACTATTTTTACTACTACTACTAATAATAATAATAATAATAAAATCATAATTTTGTTAATACTGGGTTTTAAAATGTTAATATTTTTTTCTTCTTATTTGATATTCCTCGTACATTTCTAAGTATTTTAAATCAAATTTGGTAAACAATATACTTGACTAATGCCAATAAAGCGATTAAACAATTTAAGAAAAATCTACAGGGGATTATTTTTCTAGTTTGCGACCTCTTTAACCACTAAAAACTTTTTATGACGACGTTACTGGCCATTCTTATAACAAAGTCAAATTCCTTATTCTGTTCTGTAATTTTTTGGTTACGGAACAGAGTGACGAAATTGAGTGAGCTGTAAAAATTGTCAGTGACATGGTAGCAAAAAGTTCGAGAGGGATAAAGGGGTGTCAACCCGGAAAAAAATTACAATCTGTAGTTTTTCAAAGATGTATTTAGTCGCCTTAGTGCCGTTAGTCATAATATACGGTGTGCCAAGAAATGTAGGTGTAGTGTATAAAAAAATATATATTAACACCCTGTATATCGTAGACGAAGTGTATGCGGACCCTTATGCGTATGCAAGCCAATTAAAATACTTACTTATCAAGAGTTTGCCCTGGCGGCTATTGAGACAATAAAGACATTATCGACAGGCAAAATCCTAACAAATTAATTTTAAAACGAGACTGGAAACAGAAACATTTAACTGTTATATTGGTTTTGAAAAATATAATGTGAAAAGATGCTTTTGCGTAATATAGTTCTTACTGTCGAAAAACCTAGATATATAAAGCTACTTATTTACAATATAAAAATTGGTTATTACTTCTTAATTATGTTTTTTTTGTTATGTGTAATTTAAAATATTACAAAAAAAGATGTCTATCTGGTTGAAGTTGACCCCAATAACTGGTCTAGTTTAATGCCATGCGATACGGTTTATACTCATTAGTTTTTTCGTTCGCTCAGGATAAAAATAGTGTAGCTAAAAAATCTACTATTCTTATCTCAAATATGTACACAATGTAAGCATATTACAAACAAAATGAATCTTTATTTTTCACATTCTATTCTTGTGATTTATGTTATTTAAAAATAAAAAAGTAGGACAATCGAAAATGATATTTAAAATTGGTTTGGATGTTAAATGTATGCCTTATAGAAGGGTTTCTATAAAACAGATAATACACTGCATGGTATTTAATTCTCATTTTTCCTAAATTTAAATTAAATTTCCGAGGTTTCTCAATTTTTTTAATAGAAATGCACATTATTTCCGCTAAAATTGACGAAACTTACTCTTCTTAAAACACTATGTTTCTATCCTCGGTATTTTTTTAAATATTTATTTTTCTTATTTTTTTCATAGTTTTCACAGAACTTTCACCGGTTTTATCAATCAAGAAAATACGGTTATTGGGTCCTGACCGTGCGAAATACGGAATCCTTTTCGAAGTTTCATATTGGAGAGAGGAGGCTGATATCTTTAATCATCACTGATCATGATCAAAACACTTAATGATGCGTTGTGCACAGTCAGATGTCTATTCGGACGCGTGAACTTCAGGAAAATACAGTTTCTACTTTCTACACATAATATAGTCTAAAGATTATCTCCATTGTCACACCTATTTTATTTTTTATAAAATCTGGAAGTGATTGACGAACAGTTTTTGCGCTAACCGCGATTATACAGAGAAATCCACAGGTCGAAAAGATAAAATATGCTTTTAACATCCAAAAATTTCTGGGGATGAATTTTTCAAGTTCACAATACTTCCTCTTAAGGGAAAGTGAAAACATCCTTCGCCCAAATACACCTAAGATTTCATTAGAATTATATTTCAACCTTAGCCTTCCTAAAACGTTTAGCTATGCTAATTTTCTAGTCAGTGTAATTTTTTTCCTCTCTACAGGCTATATCTCCCTTAAATATTTTAAGAACAAAATTTCATTAATCTATTTATTTACCAACATACAAAACATTATAACTATATTCCACTTTTTCAAGGTATAGTCACTCACTCACACCTGTTTTTTGAAATAGTATAGAAGTTATTACTATTTGGGGGTTAGCCCCTATCAACAAACACCTAAAAATGAATTAAAATCTATGTGATTCTAAAATAACATAGAACTTCCTGCAGCAGTAAACATTTTAATCCTTACACTGTGGTTTGAAAGCCGACTACTCTTGGACCTTATGTGAAACGCGTTAGGGTCGAGATCCGTTTTAGATGAAAATTCATCTCATACATACAAATGTCAATAGAAAGCGTGATGTTTTCGCCGAATTGATAAGTGAAAATCGCCCAGTACATGAAATACAAAATTAACCGGCGATGACGTCATTGTACTTTTTATAATTTAGTAAATTAAATAGTGTTCTTTATTTTTATTCGGCGAATTCTCCACCGAATTCCACCGAACCATTAGTATATAAAAATTAACCAGAAAATTTTAAAAAAATCGTGTTGCCGATAATAAATCACATTCACTTATTTTCTTCGTTGTTTCAAAAAATAGCCTTAACTTTGAAGCAGTAAAGAAAATAATGGAAAGCAGTTTTCAGGCAACACGATTTTTTTTTTAATTTATGGCAATTTTTATGCACTTATGTTATTATAACTGAAAATTAGTAGAAACGAAATAAAAAGATCTTTCCCGGTTGCTTCTTTTTATAACAATGCGATACCATTTCAACAGGGGGTTAATGAATGAAGAGTCCAGTCTGGCAGAAGGCAAGCCTGTTTAGTTTAAAGTTACGTTTAAAGAACTATTATTAATTTACTTAACAAAAATAGAGAAATATCTCAAATTCGAAATGTTTGCAGACACATTTTTATAAGAACTTTTTTCTTTACTTTAATCTATAGAACAAGCTTGGTTATTATTTTCGAATTTTATAAAAAATATATTGTGTTTGTCTAGACGTACCTCGAAAAAGCTTGCCCTGAAATGAAGAATATCTTTTTATATATAAACAGCAATATATTTAAAAACTTATTTTAAAAATAATATTATTCTTTTAAGATAAAATTTGCTAATCACAGATAGTAAGATGAAGTATCTATATTAGTGATAAAAATTTATAAAAGTGTTTTTTTAGTTTTATTTTTGGTATTTGCACACAAAGTTAAAAATCAGAGTTTTCAAACTAGCGATTTTTTTTTGATTTCCCGCCTAAAAATCTCATTAGACAAGTTCGTTAACAAGGAATAACGAGCATGTCTCTCAAAAAAAACTTAAAAAGTGGGTAAACAATAATATAATTATAGAGAGGGGAATTTTAAGGGACCTTAACATGAGCACTTTAGAAAAGGTGAGACGGGGGTTCGATAGGGAATTTAAAGGTGATTCCAAATCAAAATATGATGTTTATACCATGCCAGAAAAGAGGTGGAAATTAAAAAACAAATTAAGAGGAACTTATTTTTGCCATATATTTTTCACAAATTTTACTGATTTTCAAAAAACAAAATTTAAATACATATGTAAGAAATATATTTTGGCAAATATAGTACTTCCCCGTATATATGTACAATGTTTTCCCTCAATTAAGCTTAAAAGAATAAAAATTCTGTTCAGAAACAATAAATTGGGATTACAACAGCTTTTTCACTAGGATCCAAACAAAACATTAAACACATTGAGGGTTTATCACCGCTTACAAAACACTTGAACCTACATTTTTTTCGGGAGATGTTTCCCTTAAAGTAACCCTATACAAAAAGAAAATAAATTCGCCTTATTTTACCGTTAAAAAAAAACTTTGTATCCCCTAGGGCCTAGGGCCAACCTGTATAGTGGAAAAAATGTTTTCAAGCTATCGTGGGCACAAACACCTTACACACACTATGTAAGGCAAAATATATATTTGTATTTATATATACTTAAATTTTATTTTTAACTTTTCAGTTCATATTATAAGAGGTTTTTTAATTTTTTTAATATATTATTTTATACTGTTTGTTTATACCTGAATATCTTGTAATCAGTTTTCTTCCCGCTTTATCTCGTACTTAAAGAAAACATAATTATTAATTTGCACTGCACCTACCTAACCCCGCAGATACCGATTTGCAGTTGAATATGTACAAATTACAAAATTACTCCATTATGTTGAAGCCGTCATTTTGAGTTTCTAACGGTTGACTAAAAATTAGGCCGTGTTTTCACTGGCCACATTTTGAAGTTGATAGCGACGATAAAAAGTGGTTCGTGTGCAGCCGTCCGGACCTCTTGGTCCGACCCATCCACATTTTGTAGTTATGCCAACGTCGAAATGTGGTCCATATTGGCGCAGAAATTTTCAATGTAGGCAATACTTCCCAGGTGGTAGACATGGTTTCCGATGAAGAAGCTTTATTGCTTTTGTTGCTTCAACGAAGATGTAAGCAAAAAAGAAAATCTCCGAGGTTTTGGGTCCATCCCATTCTTAGGAGTCGGCTTCAGTTTGGACAATTTCATACGTTATACCAAACACTTCGTAGCCATCCAGATAAGTTTTTCCGGTTTTTGAGTATGTCACCGCGTTCCTTTCATGAGTTATTACATGAAGTTGGGCCAATAATATCGAAGACAGATACTGTAATGAGGAGGACAATATCAGCTGAAGAAAGACTAGTAATTTGTTTAAGGTAAGTTTATATTTAGTTTATTACCTTTCTTATGCACCAAATTAAATTAATTAAAACAAGTCGGTAAGAACAGTCTTGAGAGTTTCCTTGACCTCCTGCAGAATAATGGTTCGACGAGCCAGGTGACGATACACTAGAATAACTAGGAGATAGTAACGGAGTGCTTACAGTTACAGGCAATTGGCTGGAAGAGCAAGGTTGGAGTTCGGACAAGAAGGGCGTAAAATTGTCATTTGGCTTTAACTGACGGGAACTATGAGGATTAATTGGCGTCGTATAAGTAGGACACTGCAATGGAAAATTTGCGTTAGTTTGCTGCGTCTGTGTCATTCGTGGCACAGGAGTATAAGTCTCTGTGTGGCTTGGCTGTAAAGGATACAAGTTAGAGTATTGAGGATATACAAAGCTATTTTGTTGTGTGTGCGTTGAGCTGTGTTCAGAGTGAGAAACGCTTAGTCTTTTATATTTGTTCAGTACTTGCAACACTTCACATTTTGCGTCATTTTTAAGATCATCCACTATTTTTCTCATGTCAGTTACTAGTGACAAACAAAATAGAGTGTCCTCGTCTTGTAACATAGTTGTGGCTTCAACAGTTTGCTTCTTACTGATTTTTTCTTTTAGAATTTGTATTAACTCATCGTCCTTATTAGCTTTGTTCTTTTTTGGTCCATTATTTTTGCGTGGGAGTAAAACCTCCTCGGCCGTTGTTCCGTCGACTATATCTGACAAATCTTCTCCATCACCTTTGTCATCTAGGGTCAAAGTTGTCTCTTTTTGCTGTGCCAGTGGCTCGAGAAATGAAAGTTGACCAAAATAAAGGTATTTTTTCTTCTTAGAAGCACCTTTTCCTGTTTCTACTTTCTTTAAACTTTTTAGCTCCCGGTTAAAGCAATCCCTTAAACTTTTCCATTTTCTTTGCAGATTGGTAGCTAAAACAAGAATAGTATGTTATGAATCTCTATGGAATATTTACTTTGTAAAAAAATTATATACACTGAGAAATCGGCGCCAGTAAAGTAAGACAGAAAGTAAGCATTTTCTCAGTATACATTGTAATGATCTTGAGGTTGGTTCCTTGGAAAACATGTTGATAAAATCTTTGCGTACAAAAAGCTAATTTGCTTTTTAATTGTCCAAATGCTATTCAGATAATAACATTCTCTACATGTTTTGGCTTATTAGGCTCTTTTTTAAGTGCAATACACAATGCATTCACTTTTTTTTCAGATACTTGGGGACTGGCTGTACATTTGTGGACCTACACTTTACATTCAGATGTGGAATAACAACAGCTACTAAGATAGTAAGAGAAACCTGCCAAGTCATATGGAGTAAACTCAAGAGCAGAATAATTCCTACACCCACCAAAGAAGCGTAGTTAAAAATTGCTGACGGTTTCCAACAGCGAACCCACTTCTCTAACTGCATCGGTGATATCGATGGAAAGCACGTTAGAATAATTAAACCAACAGAGAGTGGATCATTATTTTTTAACTACAAAAACTTTTTTCTTTAAGTATCTTAGCAGTTGCGGATTCAAATTATGAATTTGTTTACGTTGATATAGGGTCATATGGAAGATCGTCAGATTCTACAATTTTTTCTAACTGCTTATTGTATCACAAGATGCAAAATAATGAGTTAAATATTCCAGACGGAAGATCTTTGACAAACACAGGAAATGCTCTTCCATTCGTTTTAATAGGAGATGAGGGATTCAAATAATTTATTACGCCCCTATGCAAGAAAAAATTTAACTGAAAAGAAAAAAGTTTTTAACTATCGTCTGTCAAGTGCTAGAAGAACTGTAGAATGCGCATTTGGCATTCTGGCAAATAAATGGCGAGTATTTCACAGGCCATTAAATGTGTCAATTGATTTTGCAGAGGACATAGTCAAGGCATGCTGTATTCTGCATAATTTCGTACGATGTCGAGATGGGTATAATTATGATAACACTCTTACTTGTGAAGGTTTATACGACATACAGGCTTGCCACGATAAAAGCGGTAGATCCGTTAACACTACGCGCGAAGAATTTGCTAATTTCTTTTTATCCCCAGAAGGGCAAATTCCCTGGCAATGTAAACGAATCTTAACATGCCTTGTATATGTATGTAAATATAATACTATTCCAAACAATAAAATATTCTATAGTACTTACCTATATCGTTTTTTTCCTTAATACTTAATTCCTGAAAGTTTTCGTGAAATACTCCACATATTTTCTCCCAAGCTTTCGTCTTTTGAATTCTATTACTGTATACATCACTTTTATAGTCCCAAATTGCAGGTTCTGCCTGAATTTCGGCAATAAACGTGTCCGTGTCAAACGGTTCCATCTCGAATACTACGACTTGACGGCGACAAGAAAGTGGTCGCCTTGCAAGTGGCCCGTGAAAAAAGGACCGCGCTGCAGTCGGCTTGTGGTTAGTGGACGGGCTCGACGACTCACGGCGGCAGAAGTTTAACTGTGGTCGACAAAACGCTCGTGTAAAAAGCACTAAACTTTTTCCACTGCCGTAAATGGAACTGCAAGCTGGCGACACTAGACCACTAACGAACCACTTTTTATCGTCGCTATCAACTTCAAAATGTGGCCCGTGGAAACACGGCCTTACTAACTTGCTCTCTTCAGTAGCCCTAGATCCCAATTTTCATTCGAATCGGCTTATATTGGCATCTATACCAAAGTGTCAAGTTGCACTGTCACGACGAAAATTATGAATGCGTGCCAAATTTCAAGTTAATCGGTTATGAGAAAATGTGGCGGCTTGTCATAAGAGGCCGAAGGGCCGTGGCACTAAAAATGTTATTTTATAATTTCAATAATTTTCGGATCAAATGACTAAACAATAATGCATAAATTATTTCTTATTACGTAGTTTGGTCCCGCCGAAAAAAATACGCCTCCTACCTATTATTCCTAGAACAACAGATAAACTCTCCGTCTGCTGCCGTGGTCGGCTGTCCGACTGTCCAAGCACATCGCTAAAGGGCCCTGCTGGAATATATTGGAAAAGATTATGCGAGGTTACGATGTGCATGCAGAAATCACTGTGAAAATTCGTATAAACCACATAAGTTGAACATTTTGCGAGTCTTTTAAAGTTTAATTAATTTAATTAAATACCTAGGTACCTATTGTTTTCAATTCGTTCGAGGCAAAATGAATAAAATAAACAGTCTATTAGTGAAACCTTTTTCTACGCGATCGCTCGAGGAAAATATTCAAATCAAAGAGCTTGGAAGACCTCTCCCCGATTTAGATCTATCCAAAACACAGAAGGCTTCTACCTCTAGTTCATCAAGCTTCAAAGGCCGTGTAAGGAAGTTTAATCGAAATATGTATTCGAAAAATAACTGGATTTGTGGATGCGATCAAAAAAATGTATTTTTGTGTTTCGTTTGTTTTGTTTGGTGGTGATTCTACATGGACAAGGCATGGGGTTACTGATTTAGTGCATATTTATGAAAAAATTAAAACGCATGAAAACTGCAAGGTACATAAAAATAATATTTTTAGTTTTTCTTTGCTCGGAAAATCAAATATAATGACTCAATTAAGTTCGGCTTATAGACAACAATCAAGTTGATAAAAACAGATATATTTTAAACACCATTATCAACTGTATTAGATTTTGTGGTGCATTAGAATTGGCATTGAGAGGTCATGATGAAACCGAAGAATCCGGAAATAAAGGAGTGTTCCGAGAATTGATAGATTTTAGTTCTCAACTGGATAGAGAATTAAAGGAACATTTCAAGAAAGCAACAGCATTTAAAGGAACCTCTAAGACAATACAGAACGAATTATTGGACTGCATGATTAGCGTTTACCATGAAGAAGTGACTAAAGAAATTAAAAAAGCGAATTATGTAGGTAATAACCGACGAAACTAGCGATGTCGCCAACGAATTTCAATTAGTCATTATTTTACGATACATTGTCTCCAGTAAGCCAATAGAAAGATTTTGGATATTTGTAAATCCTCAATGCTATTTCAATAGCAAATTGCATTTTAAATGAAATTGATTAATTAGTTACACACCCAATAAATTAATAGCGCAAAGATATGACAGAGCGTCAGTTACGAGCGGAGGTGTAAATGGGGAACAAAAAATAATTAAAGATAAATATTTTATAGCAAATTATGTGCATTGCTATGCTCATCAGATTAACCTTATAATGAGCAGTGCAGAAATCAATTAATGTATCGGTTCGGATTTTTTTTGCTCATCTGACTGTAATTTGTTCTTTTTTTTCTACCTTGTCACCTCAAAGAACAAAAATATTGGATTATATAGCTAGACGATTACCAAGATCATCACAAATAGTTTATGAATACCGAAATGAGCTGATACACGTTATGGATATTTTAGAGATCGACAAAAATATTAAAATGAATTCAACGATTGAACCAGCTGGTGCATATAAAGTTAGATTATAGAACAAAGAGTTTATATTTTGGTTGACAGTTTTTCATAAAATCATGCCACATGTCAAGGCTAAACAAGATCTACAAAACTTCGAAAACGCAATGCAAAAAGTTCGTGATGAAATGGACACAATTATTGATCAAATAGACTTGGAGCTATTAGAAAACCAAGATGAAAATGTTCCTCAAAAAAGGCGACGTTACCCTCATTCCGATCTATCTATTTCAACAAATAAAAAAAATTGAAGCCTTGGAAGTTTGCGATTCCATAATACAACAGATTAAGGCTCGGTTTACTTTTACAGGACATCTGACAGCTACCGCATTATTTATGAAAGACCATTTTATCGAATACCAAAAAAAATGTCTCCACAAATGGCTCTCTGATACAGTTAAGTTACATCCGTTTCTAGAGAAAAATCGTCTAAAAACAGAACTGCAAGTACTTTATGAAAGAGAAGAAATGCAAACCATTTCTGAAGCCGTTCCTCTTTTATCGTTGGTTTCACAGGAAGATATGAGGTGCATTTTTCAAGAAACTATTAAGTTATTGGAAGTTTTAGTGACAACACTTATGTCAACCTCTGAAGCTGAAAGATGCTTCTCTATAAAATATTTTTCCTTTTACTGTTGTTTTAGAGTGTATTACTTATTCATTACGACTAATTATTCTGGTAAGTTTTTATCGAGGTTTTTATGTTGTTTATTACTTTGTAAAAATGGTATATAAGCACACGTTATCGCATAAGTCGAAATACCTAAAAAAATTCACTCCAACACAAGAATAGAAGAATCGATTTGATTTACAAACACATATGTAACTACTAGACATAAAAGGCGAATAAATTATCTTAAGGAACTCAAGATTATTATTAAATTTTTTATAATGTTTAATTTTTTACTAATTTAGCAAGTAGTATAAATTGTATATAATGGAGGTAAATAGTAATTTTTTCTATTAAAAAAACAAAAAGGTAAAAAATTAGTCATTTTGGGCGTGGAACCCCGAAAAATTTTTGACAGCGCCACAATTTTTTGCCTGCGGCGCTATTTGCCTTCTGGTGCACCACCAAACTCAAATCCCACGAGCCGCCACGGCATTAGATAACCAAATTTTGCAATAAATTTAAAATGTGTGTTTTTTTATATTTATTAAACACTTGGCTTTTCTTAATAATATTTTCCATTAATTTTTTACTAGCAGACATGATGCTGCATTTCCACTATCGGATAATATATTTTAGGAATCAATTTTTTGCGTATAAAATCCTTAAAATTAGATATTATTTTAACAAACTTCAAGAAGGAAAAAGTGTCCTGCTTATTTGTTTCATATAGATGAGGAGTAGGCAAAAACAATATTTTAAGGTTATAATAATATGAATTTATAATTCAATGCTCATGAACAAAAAACATTCTATAAAAGCAACAGAAAACCTTGAATCGTATTAACGAGATTTCATATAGAAAACCTTTGAACATTTTAAACAATTCTGAATTTCGTGTTTCGGCACTTTCCCGGCTCGGTCTAATCGAATTTCTAAGTTAATGCAAATTCAGCAAAATTCGTCAAGAATAGTTAGTAGAGATTGGACATTTTTAAATGTGTTCAGATTGTATGTTGCGTTTAGATTTATTTATTATTAAAAAAAATTAAATTATTATTTATTCAGTTGCGAAAATTCCAAAAAAGAGATTGGACATGTAACTCATTTTAATGATGCACTTCACTGTCTCAGGCTCACTTTTCTGAGTCAATTCACTGAGTCGGCCCAATTGAGCTGCGAAACGAAGGAGCGAAATACACTCCTAACGTCATTTGACAAGGCTCCTAACTCATGAATTGACTCCCGGACCACGGTTTTGCCACCCTGACGGCTCGTAGTTGTAAAGGACAGTGGATGGGATATCGTGCTCGGCTAGTTCGGCGAAGAATCACCGCGACGAATTGGTCAAGTTTAGTGTTTTAATTTTTAACGTTATACTTATTTATTTCGTTTAAGATAGGTATTAAGACGTATAGATATTTGTATAATTAATATTAAAAATGACTTCACGATATTGCCGAAAAAAAAGTCATCATATGATCTTTTCCATAATGTTAGAATTAATAATATTTAAGTTTATTGCATTTTTCAACAAACATTATTTTCTTAAAGAGTAAATTGCCTTATTTTGTATGCGTATTTACCAATAGGCAGTTCCAACCATATCTAATATCTATATTTGTATTTATTTTACATCTAAACAACCGAAATAAAAAGATAAAAACCTAGAGTTACGACCGCTAAATCGCACCGCATCGAGAATGTAACAAACAGCACATATTGCAATGCAATTCGACTCTTTCGGCGGTCGGTGACTCTGCGGCTCTTCATCGTCGCAAGTCGTTCCCGCTCCGTTACGCTGTAAGTGAGAGGTGAGTCAGAATCGAAAAAGATCGAGCTGCTTCAGTGACTCACTTAACTGAGCTGATTCTTTGAGCCAGCTCACTCCTGAGTTACACATCTCTAATAGTTAACCTTGTATACTGAACCCCTTTATTACAGACCGATGCGATCAAGGCATACTATATTTTGATAAATATTGACCAAAAATGCCACGAAAATTAAAAAAAAATTCGTCATTTTTCCTTCGAACGCTTGTTTCACGTATTTTCTGAGGACCTAGCAAAAAAATGTTAAATACGGAAGTTGATACAAATTAAATGAGGTATCTGACCGCTAAAGAGTTTTTTTTAACAGAGCCGCATAAGCCAACAATCTTCGACAAAAGTCGCAGCTTCTCTTTCGATAAAAAGAAATCGTGTCTGAAGCTATTTAAGCCCCCAATCTGAAAGTTTCAGGGGTTTTGGTCAAAACATGGAGCAATACATTGTCAAAGTTCGGTCGATCTGGTACTTATAGATCCGAAATTAGTAATAGACCAATGCAAGAAATAGGTGAAAACTGTGAAAATGAAAAGAGATTCGACTTGATATGATATATGAGGCGTTCTAGGATATTTGAACGTGGATTAAGGCAAAACCGTGACCTTTTCCATGATACGAAATTGACGGAAATTTTTTTCAACCTTTCGAACCATATTACAATAATTAAAGATTTTCGAAACAAAGATCCATTTAGGACTATGGTCTCCTCTAATTTTCTAATCGAAAGGGTTTTTTTCAGATTTCTACGACGTAACGTTGAGGCGTTCAACGGATCCGAAGATACCTCTCCGAAGAGTTTCGTAGACGTAACGTAATCCGTTCGGCAGGTTTCGAAAATAAACGTTTTTTTACATTGTTTTGAGCCGTTAATTGTTTTGCATCATCCTATACTACTAAAAACGTACGAAAATTCACATGCCTATCTACAACCGTTTCGAAACGGCGACAGTATAGGGGTCAACACACACTGTTTGAGGTATATTATAACTAGGCGGACTTTTTGAGCCGACATGGGTCCAAAAAATTGCAAATATCTTTCCGAATGCTTTAAGAGGCAGTAAAACTGGATGTGGAACGAAAAGTAGAAACATTTTCACAAAATTTCAGCTTTTTGCCAAATGGCAAGTTTCAATTTTTTTTTTCGTAACTTAAAGTTGCATCTAGGCTTTTCACATACATAAGTATAATAATAAATAATACATCACTTACTTGACATCTTCAACGAACTTCTCCAGCTTCTCATTAACGGGCACGTCCGTCATCTTCATCTGAATGGGCTCGCCATTTTTCCTCTTGATCTCAGCTACTATCACTTCCGGTCCATACCACCGTTGCATCAGTTCGTCTGTTATCGTTTCAGATATGTTTGCTGCAAGAAAAGAATGCAGTGTTACAAACTTGAATGACTAAAGCCAAATTACTAACTAAGGTAATAAAAAATACAACTTGTAATAAAAGAGTTTTCACACATCAAGACCATTTAATGTCTATTTGATGGCGGGTATACTTTAGACTGGAGTTCTTTATAATATTGAATGATATGCCACTAAATGTTTAAAAACTTTTTAATCCTTATAAACACGCAAAAAAGTAATGATTCTGGCAATATAATTAGAAATAAAGAATATCCTGAGTTACAGTCTTTTTTCTCGGATTTATATAAATCTATTTAATGTATAAGGTTTTTGTCTATAAATGAATCCCGCAATAACATCCGTACTTTTATAGATATATAAGAAGTTAAATACACAAGTTTATAAATTTTTTTTTAGATAAGTTTGCAGATGATTTTTCAACACAATTTTGGTTTCTTAAATGTTACACCCTGAATATTACATGGCCATCAAATAGGTGGTGTCTTACTAATTATAAATAGACCAGGTTTGATACCGTTATTTTCACCAGAGACGGAAAATGTTTTTACTACATAGTAGAGTTAATGGGAATCATTGTTTGTTATGGCAGGGTTTTTCTAAAATTTATCGGGAGATTTTACAGATACAGGTCTCAAACCTAGTATATTTATAATCAGCAAAACGATACCCATTTGATGGATATATAATACACAGGGTGTTTTTAAGAAACCAAAGTTGATATTAATTTCAGAAAAACTAAGCAACTTGTATATCTGTAAACTACACAAAAAAATGTGTACAATATAAATTTTTGTTTTTTACTTTTCTTTATATCAATAAAAGTACAAACGCTAATGAGGGGGGTGTATTTATAACCAAAAACCCTGCACTTCTTCCCTGTCAGGAAGTAATTAACAGTTTTTGCCAACGGACTTTGAACACTTCTTTCTTTCCATGATACTTTACAAAACTTTTGAAACCAACTGTGCCAGATATCTAAAATTAACTCCGGAAATCGATTAAAATACCTTAAAATTTCCAAAATCTGCATAGAGTACTATTTTTCTAAAACTCCCAATTCTACAAAAATGTAGCTGTATTAACAAACACTGAAAAGTTTTGACATATGTTTATAACCAGAAACACTTTGCCAAAACGTTAAATAAGATAACACCAGAACGAAAATATTTAAAATTACAGAAAATTAGTATCCATAAAATAATGAAAACAGAACATTACTGGACAGTTTACGGTGCCCCTTTATAAACAACAGGCTAATTTTAAATGCAGTGTTGATCTTGAAATATTCTTGAAAAACATATAAATTTTAGAGAGAATGAAAAAGGTTATTCATATATGCCGTGTTGATCTTATAAATATGACGTCAGCAGTGGCCTCTAAAGAAAGTTATTTCTATTTTCATCTTGAGAATTTATAAATACACCTGATATGACCATAATCAGTTACGTAAACCGGCATAACTTGCAAAAATAAGTCCACAATATTGTAAGATAAGTTTAGTATTTTCTGATATTTCATAAAATATTTCGATTTTCTATATTACTAAAAAGTTTTGTTTACGAGTTTTTACACATTTTTTTTAAAGAACTAGAAAAATAATACCAACTTGTATTGACTTAATTGAAAAAAGGAAATTTGAAGTTTCATCCCCTATAAAATTTCGTCAGTTAATACAGTATTAAACTAATCAAAGACCACATATTTTTAAACTTGCAGAGAAACACTTGTACATTTTTTCATACTCCTTTCAAAAACTTCAAAATTCAGCCAAACAAAAATAAAACCGATAAAAACGAAATTTTCAAGACAGAATCAAATTTTATTTTTTACTTTTCAGTGTTTTTTTATACAAATTTTTATTTCACCCTTTCTAGCAGAACCCACTTATGTGCGTATTACTCGATATCAACACATCCGAACGCCAACGATTCGATAAAAGACAGAATTAACCATAAATACCGCACACTATAGTAGTGAAAATGTAAAACTATATGAAAAAATATCAGGGGTATTTGGGGGGTGGGTCAAAACCTCACCCGTAAGCTTTTGATATATTAAGTAAGATATAAGTAGTACGGACAAATGATGATAACTTTTTAAAGGATTTTCAGTGTTATTCCCGGTGTCTCTTTTATTCTACTAAAGAATGGTATTATCGCAATATGATATGAAAAAATTCATCCAAATTGGTCAAATCATTTTGGAATCAGCTTACATAGAACCATGGTAACTAATATATACAAGCGCCACCCATACATATGCATAGACCATCAGAAACACAAATTGTAATAAATTAAAACGATTAGTAAAATTGAACTTTGTGCTCTAAAGACCCCCGAAAAGCATATTCACCACGATATTTTCAGATTAACCATTTTTTCCCTTTTACCATTTTCCCCCGCCCTATACTTTATACGTTATTTTGTTATAAATCTCAATGAATGTTTAAAATGTTATATTGACAAGAAAACAGACCTCCCCATAAGGTCCTAAGGTATGCCCATATTACTTTTTTGGTTAATTATACTCCATACACAATAATTAAGGTAATATATTGAAGCATCCCAAAGTTATTGCGAAAAAGATTCCAAATTTCCCCAAATTATTTAAATTGGTCTGCCATTCCATTTTAGAGTAATCGGTGTAGGTACATAATAATAATTAAAAAAAAACTTGTGGTCCCTTCTTTTTTAAAGTCGGTAAAAAAATGAAAAAAAAAAACGACCAAGATACAAATAACTGCTATGTGTTTATGTTCCGCGATTTACGAACTCTTTGACGTAAGGTTTAGGTAAGTTTGTTTTATTATTTTCCATTTACACTCACGGACACGTAATACGACTGAAGCAGAATTTAACTAATTTTTGGAAAGTATGTTTTAAACTAATCGACGGATTTTAATGGTTCTTAAGTATTTTAAAAATCACAATCCTTGCCTATATACGATATAATCAAACTTCATTTTTGTAGTGATGATTTGCAACTTTAACAGACGTGGATTTACTGTCAAAGCAGTGGCAGCTAGTTATCACTCAAGAAAGGAAGAGAGCGCAAGATAATAAATAAAAATATTTAAGTTACTATGGAATTGTTTTTTTCTATTGAATTACTAATTAACACGTGCGAACCGATAATTTAGAGGACATCTTAAATGATTTTTTATTGAAAAGAACTTTCAAATTGAACTCCTCCGTTTATTAAGTACCGCTCTAAACCCGCAGCTGATTTAGTTTTTGACATGGGAGGAGCAATTTTAAGTAACGACAGAAGATAAACTTGTATGTCAAAATTTTAGTGCAGCGAATTCACCATTTCATAAATCTAACTCAAGTAAAGTCCGTACTTTGAAGATATGTACAAAACAAAATGTATTATAGTTAAACAGTTTAAATAACAAAATCAACATCAACAACCAGTTGATAACATTATCTATATTAATGTAAATTTTCTCTGTGAACATGCACATTGGCATATAACCTTTGTTTATCCATCCTTATTAACTCTTTGCTATGTCGATATGTAAACGATCTGCAGCTACCTTAATAGGCAACCAAAATAAAATTTTTATAATTATCTCGATATGAAAGTGGAATGAATTCTTCATAAAATAGGAGGGTACAGAGAGACAGAGTGAAGTCAACCCTCTAATGGAGAAGTTTTACAAGGACTTTACCACAGTTCAATGCTATTTTAACTATATTTCTTGTAAGGATTCTTCATACCCCAGAGCTTTTAAAAATTCAGTCAATTATTTATTGTATGTGTTTTGTTTGGTTGATCAAATCTAATATATTTTCTAAATCTTGCAAAATCAGAAAATTATTTTGTAGTAATTTTCGGGTTTATTAATATGTATATCTGCTCCATTTACTTGCTCTTATTCCCAATAGGAGAAAGATATATAATTAAATATACTTTTGGTGAAGTGATAGAATCTCTGTTTTTAACACTATTGATCATCAACTCTTCATAGAAAGACAGCAGTACGTGTATTCCTTCTATCCTCAGCCTTATCTTGTTTTTGCTGTACGTGAACAGTCTGTGTGACGGAAATATCCCTAGCGTAGTCTGTCAGTCTAATATGACTTGATTACTCAGATTTACAAAAACAGCTAAGGATTCCGTATCACTATATGTGTGACTTAATCAGAAATCAATACCAACTCCTGACGTCATCAAGTATTTGGGAATATATCTCGACCCTACTCTTAACTGAGGGCACACACACCAATGTGCTTCTTTCAAGACTGCGTAATGATTATGCGCTCGTACGTTACTTGAGGGACTCACTATGCACGGATAGCATAAATCTGGTTTTTTTTGGCTGCGTAAAGTATGGTTAACTCAACTTGTCCACATCTTAACTTTTTTTTTCATATCAGATCATCACATATCAAAATGACCGAAATAAATAAAAAGTTGCCAATTGTCAAAAACGGATGTAAACGTAACTTTTTTTTTTAATCAGAAACCCTGTATATTTTAGTTTTAATAGATAGGTCCTTTTGTCCGGATTCTAAATATAGTGGTTTTGATATCTCTATCTCTAAAAATAAACGAGAAAATGGAAAATAAGATCGCTATAAGAGAAATTTGATGGAGAGACAAAGAAAACCTTTGTCATACAAATGAGTCTTATTGCGCAGCTTTTCCTAATGTTCTAGTTAATGTTTTAAGATAAAGGTATCAAACTGTGCACAATAAGAATCAGGAAAAGTCATCTATCCATTAGAAGTAAAATTAACTGGCTGTCTCTTTAAAAAAAATACAAATTATATTTATATGTTTGACAATTTTCCGTTTTCTTATATAAAGAATCTTGGCAACGAAGGGCTAGAAGCATCTTAAAGGCTCAAAAAAGAATAATACGTGTTATTTTAAAACTACATCCAAGAACATCTTATAGGCAGTATTTTTTTAATTTTTACTTTTGACTGTACCATCTTTTTTTGTTTAATATCTTGTAAAGTAAGTAAAAAACATCTATAACTACTTGAGACAAATTTTCAGCAGTACGCTGAGGTTACGCCACTCACCACCAGGGACCGAAATGATTATAGAATTCGGAAATATGATTCTGCCTTTTAAGAGAAAGGTCCATATTATATGACAGTAAAGGAGTATCGAAAACTGATTACAGAAATTAATAAATGTGATAAATTCAAAAAAGCGGTGACCATGTTTCTGCTGGACAAATTCATGTATCATTTTAATCTAGACTTCTAGATATCATATTTTACTTTATTATACATTTGAGTGTAAATCATTAATATGTTATTTTCATTTGTTATGATGAGAATGATTAATATGTTACAATTGCGAAATAGTTCATCTGTTTTCACATTACTAGGTCATTTTTATGTGATTGTGTTAGCAATAAAGTACATTATAATAATATTATTGTTATAAATGTGACCAGCGGTCCATTGATTATAAATACCGACCTAAACTTTATAGGGCGGGTAAAATATTCGGTGCAATCGGTAGCTACAAAAACAAGACTAAAACACAATGCTTCACTCTTACAGGGAATTCAAAAGGCCTACTCATATAAACCTCTCTGTAGGTCCCTAGAAAAGACCTGCAAACAAGAGATTGCAATATAAAATAGTCACGTATATGTTACTATAAACAGGGCATTTCCTCATATTTCGCCACCCTCACTATTGGATTAATTTTAAGAGATGAGAAAAACGTTAAATATAAATAGTGTAGGAATTATTACGCAATTATTTATGTATACAAAATATCTCAAGAATGTATAGTAGACCCAACACACATTTTTTAAATATATTATATGTTCATAAAATGAGCCTCTTCTTGCTAATTGTAAATATACCAAATTTGATACCTTTGACTTCAACGACACCCCAGAAATTTGACAATCACCCTGCAAAAAGAGGTAGAGTGTTGGAAAGACTCAAAACAATCTACTACATATAGCTAAGTTTTTTTCAGATTTCTAAGGTGTGTTTAAAGATAAAAGTATCAAACCCCGAAAAGGCCATTTTATGAACATATAATATATAAGGTGTTCCATTTAAAGAAAAATATATATTGGGCCTGCTACACATTTTTCATATATCCTGTATACATAAATAATAATTTTCTATAAGCTATATAACAAACCAGACAATTTTTATTTTTAACATTTTTTTCTACCCCATAAATTTACCAATAGTGGGGGTGGCGAAATATAAGTAAAGGCCCTGTACAGCGCTATCACAAAACGGATGACTGCCTGTGGAAAGACCAACAAAATACAGCAATGCTTAACCGTAAACCAATCAAAAGGGTTGTGAGTTTAAGCGCAACCAGGATATATACATAGAGAAAACTTGGCGAAGTTTATAACCTTCCTAGAAACAAATGCCAACAGCATTTCTCCCAAGTTTGTCTTTGACACACTCTATATAATTCACCCAACTGATAAAACCTCTCCAAAAGAAACAATACATACTATTTTTGACAGATTAAAATCAGAAAAAGAAGCAGGCTGCGTTTATTCACGGAGTCTATAGCTTCGAGAGAGATTGACTGTAAATAACTAACGAGTCAAATTATCAGAATCCACACTGGCAGTAGACAAGAGTTGCTAAACTTATGGCTATAAAATAGCTATATGATCTAAATATTAAATATCAGGAAGTACTGATAGATGTCTCGAAAATAGATTTTTCTATCTGCTGGGTTAAAGGCCACTCACAGTTCCCGTTCCGAGGCAACCAAGCACCTCTAGCTTATATATGCAATAAGCAATGGTATAAATTATTAAAGAAAATACCCACAATAAATTTGAAAAGTTTTGTTATAGTCCTAACAGCTGTAGATTTCCTAAGGAGATCCGAAAACATGCAAGAGGATTGAAAACCTGTAGGAACAAAGTAACAAATTTAACACTTCACTGGAAATTTATCCAACTCGCATGTAAAATATAAATAATAAACTTCCAACAATCTGCTTTGCGATATATTAATTAATTTACTATTTGCACATTCTGTTTTGATCAACAAATACATCCAGGCGTAATAAAGTTACGAATCTATAGTTATACAATAATATGTTTTTAATCAAAAGGTATTATGATAAATTAAGCCGAATATTTGATAACAAAACACTTGTAAAAGCGTACACGTGCCATCCAAACGTACGAAAAGAAAAAAACAAAAAAATCTACAAAAATTTCCATTTGATTTAAATGAATGAAACGGTTGTAACGTCACATGGGTTAAAATTTTACTTAATTTCAGAGATAATATTAAATTAAGTTATTAATTAAATTAAATTATACTGAATTATTATGAAACATTTTTTGACTGTTGTGACCAATACAAAAGGAGGGACTTTTTTTATTTAGTCAGTTGGTTTTTTCCTATTCATATTAGAGATGATATCTACCTAATTTGAATATACAAGGTGCACGTTATTTGAGCTGATGCAGGGAAACGCAAATCAAAGTTGTATGTTGTGTACAACACCTTTTTACAAATATGTGTCTGTTGTTTCTTTATGATCAAATATAAATAATAGCGTTCGTTTGTGTCCAGGCGAAAAGGACCCCAGATGGATTTTTGGCAAACCACCAAATTTCATCAAATTTGAGTATGTTAGTATGTTATAGATCTCTATCTCCTGATTGAAAGGTCTTTCATGAGCAGAACTCAATTTTTTGACTAGTTTTAGAGATATAGTGTATTAAACTTTACCCAAATCCCATATAAAATACATGGGGATTTGGGTAATGATTAACACCCTGTATCTCTGAAACTAGTCATAGGATTTAGTTCTACCCATGAAGACTTTTAATCAGAATTTGACGGTTCACCAAAAATCCATAATATATGTGAGTATAACTTCTAAAGTCCGGGCAGATATCCTTCCGGCATATGCCCTGACTATTGAAGTGTCCGTATTACTGGAGTGACTTAAGATTTTTTCATAATGAAAACGAATATGTCAAAATTGTTAGTTTAGTAATAAATTTGATACAAAAATCAGTATACTCATAAAATAAAATGATAATGTACAAAATCCTAATCACATACATATGTATATTAGTAACATACTAATCAGTGGAATAATCTATTTTCTATTGAAATATGTATCTATCTAGTTTGAACCCTTTTTGACGTATCTATATCAGTTGCTTTTTCTTTGAGTCTTTTCAACAGCATATTCGGTGACTTTTTTCAAATCGTCTTTGGAATTTCTTGTGAAGCTCTGAGAGTTATTTCATTCTTTTAGTTCCAGTTATGGTCCTCCAAGATTGAGTAATATTGTTAACTGAATCTTTTAAATAGAACTGCTACAAAATGGTTAGTATCTCTTCACCTTCATGAAAATGATATGATTTAGAAGGCGTTTCCTATACGACACTTTTATATTCTGAATTAAATTCTGATCCATTGGCTATAAAACAGCACTACAGTTCGGTGGCACAAACATATCCCTGAAGTTTGGATCAGTATTAACTTTTTGTTTCATAAAACTGCTTAGTATTTGCCTCGGCTTTAGGTTTCAAAATATCTGATGAAATAGGTACGTGCGCGTTGCGTTGTTGTAGAAACCAGTTATACAATGCAACTTCAAAATGCTCTGCTTTTCTAACAATCTTTCTTTTGTCTACAGAAATATCTCGAATAAAATAAATTCGCAAAAAGAGTTTGGAATGGTAGTTTTACCTGTCTCTTCAAATGATTTTGATATAAATGTCCATATTTTGTCCTTGTTCTTCTTTATGTCAAACATTGTAGATTTTGGAACAGCAAACTTCTCTGCAATTTGACGTGTAATTTTTGTCTCATCAATGTAATCTAATAATTTCTCTGCGAGCGTAAGAGTTTTATGTGCTCTTTTGCTTGGAGGCATTATGTTCAACACGGTTGAAAAGCACCTGCATAAAGATTGTCGCCGCTCGTAATGTTAAAGTGAGTAATTTCTGCTGGTTCAGAAAGGGAGAAATCTTATTTTGTATTACATGTTTGTATGTAATATTTTCGTTGCCGGATTACAGATGCAAAATTCTCAAAATGCCCGAATATCAGCAGCGTCCGGATTACTGGAGTACCGGGGCTAGCGACTGTCCGAACTATAGAAGTTTTACTGTATAGAGCTATTACAACCCGCCAATCAGAGTTATCATATTTTGAGATAACAATTTTATAACCCACATCTGAAGCATAACCATAGTGTGATGACATATTTTGAGATCCAAGAGTGTAAGAATTCAAAAAATCCCTTGGATACTAATCTCGAGTGCATACAATGGGTATCTCTTTAAATGATATCTAAACTTATCTCTATTTGTTAATGTTCGAGAGATCCCAATCGTGAGCATGCAGTTTTGCACCACCCTGTATATAAAAAATATGTCAGTCAAGTATTTTTTTATACACCCTATAAACGAATGATTACTGAATGAAAAAAATGTTGGAGAAATGCATATTTTTAGATAAAAGAAATTAATTTTTAGAAAAATGATTCAGATATCGAAAATTTGAGAAACTAGTTTTTTTCTAATAACCCGCTCTTGACAAAGTTTATGTAAAAAAGTCTATTGGTGTTATTTTAACAATCAGATCCCACAAATTCTTTTAACAAAACATGCATCTCAATATATGTATATGTAAAAAACCGTTTCAAAATAAACAATTTTGTTTAAAAGTTATGGCCATTTAAAATAAAGATAAATTTTGAGAGATTACACTTGAATTGCACAATATGCTAACGGCCTAAACATTCTCGAATAAAAACTGCCTAGCCTATTCACTTCCAGTCAATTTCCCTATTTAGTTTCCATTTGACCACCCGAAAGTATAATTAAAAAAGTTTTTTTCGCTTTAACTATTCGGATATAAACAAAAATAGTTTTGCTATTAACTTAATTATCAAACAAAATGTAACTTATTAAAAAATAATATAAGCAATCATCGTTTAAAATAGACGTGGTACTATGTTTTATCAAATTTGATTTATCTATATTTACATAACATGCCAAAAAGATAAAATTTGAAATGAATACGGAAAAGTGCAGTAAAAAAAGTGGGTCCTAAGTTTATCAGGACTAAGATCATCATATTCAAAAACTCATGAAAAACAAGTTGTTTACTTAGCATGATTATTAATTATAGTGGATGGATGTGATCAACACAGTGGCGCTCTAACGTAATTTTACATTTGATCATATTATATTTTATATAAATTATAATTTGTAGTCTGTGGTTGAAAAATGTCGATACAGTTTCCGATTTAACGATTTAAACATTCTTCCAGTATTCATTTATTTATTAATTTACGACGGATTTACCAATTTTAAAATATTGGTATTTTCAGAAAAATATTCGTAGCCAAACAAAAAATATAAAATAAGATGGCTCACAATAACCTAAAAGAATATTGAAAAAATAATACGAATGACTTAGCAATAACTAATGATAATAATATTCAGCATTATCACGACATATATCACAAATTACATTTTGGCAACTTGTTTTTAAATATAAATAGAGAAGGTGAAGAGTAGAGAAGTCCATTTAACATAGTTTGAATTTAAAACGTCTTTGCATTCTAGAAATACGGCTGTAATAGGTATAGTTTGTTGGGCGGTATGTGACACTGAACAGATGACAACTTCTTAAATTATAAGAACCACAAGGGATTCTGAATTCAAGGAGACTGAGCAATAAATATGAGTCAATCTGCCTATACTTCTAGAGATTCGAATTCAACAAGGACTGTGCAGATTTCGACACTATCCCAAGTCTGAATGCATATACTTCAGAAATACTATCCATATGGGTAGCATAATTTAGGGCCCAAATGATAGATGCAAATTCAAGGCATGTATGGACATATGTACAATAAACTTTTTTAGCGTATGGGGTGAGAAAATCTGGCTGTGATGCAAAGTCCGTAACTTGACATAAGCGTGTAAGAGCAGATTGTGGATTGTATATACAGAATTACCAGGATTACGCCTTCTGGAAGAGGACATCACAAAGCCTTTAGAAATGTTCAAATTAAAATAATTGGTTTTTGACTATCTAACAAGGGCAAGGGAAGATCAGTTCAGTATTTTTGAGAATAGTTAACCCTCATTGGTTCCAGTCTGCTTTTTCTAGTGCAGAAGACATTATTCGTCGCCCTGCAGTTAACTGACAAAGCATGGTTTCTGCATCATTTTTCCAATTATGCTTAGGAAGTTCTGTCATAGAGAACTCCGTCAATTTCCATTGGGCAGTATGGCAAAGTCATCGGCAGTTATGTAGAATCCGTCAGGATTAAGGAGGTGCAAAAGACTGTAACGAATTAAGTTCCCTAGCAAGAGTAATAAAACACCTTTTTGTCAATAGCCTTTTGTAATCCATCTATTGTCCATCTATCAGTAATACCTCTCATACTAATGCCGTGGCAGTCTTAAGTGAAGAGAGGAAACATTTACAGATGCGGAATTTAAAGACTTGCAGATTAGGGGAAGAGGGAAACGCCTAAAGGCCTTTGTTGGTAACACATTCCATAATTGGGAATAATAAAAGAAGAAACAAAGTGGGAGGCCCTTGGTGTATGCAGTCTCTCTGGCGGGAGTGGTTAAGGAAAGCTTAGCGGATAGTTCGTCAGAACAAAATCTATAGTTATATATCCGTAAAAACCGAGAGAGGTTGCTCATAATTCGATGATACTATAGTGAGGATAACAGGGAACCAGGGAATCTTTGGCTTCAAGAATTTGATTATTTATTTGAACTGTAAGGGTACTGTAAGATAGTTCGTGAGACAGTAAACATGATTGTGTCTGAGGGAGCTAGGAAAAGGTTCTTCGCTTCCCATTCTACGATTTTATGAAGGTCCTCGGTTAAGGGCAGTCATTATCCCTATGATCCATTTCAATTTGCATTACTATATATTCGCATTACTATATTGGAGAGTACACGCGCATAACTGTGAAAAGGATTGATTAGACGCAAACGATGACGTCAACACAGACGAATGACCGTCAACCACTACCGAATTACCTCTGTTGGAAAGAAAACTGGATATCCAAGTACAAAGTTTTGGAGGAAGGCCATGGAAGCTGTGAGTTACGAAAGAATGAAGATCTGATCTGGGACATTGGTCGCGGAAACCGCCTTGCCTGTTAAGAATAATCTTATAACTTTCAAGATAATTTAAAAGATCAGTACTAATACCATTCCCCATTACCTTACTTATAATTCAGAGTAGGAATATGTTTTTATCCCGTTTAGGAACAGCCTGTACACGCTCAAAACAAATTCAGTAGATGTTGGTTCTGTGTGACAATGCGTGACAAGATACAGGTTCTTTGATCAGGTTCGTAATAGATTGGCTAATTATCATTCTTTATTATGAACGGTAAGGTCTCTAAACGTTATTTCAGAGGAAGGAAATCGAAGAGCACGTTGCAGAAATTGTAGTGTAGTGGGAGTGTTAAGAAAGAGTTTCAGCCACACTACCTTCGATTTAAAATTGAACATAGATCACTATGAAAGCTGGCACAAACGCAACCGTTCAGACGGAATGATGGGAGAAGTTTACAGTCAACAAAACAAAACTAACTGGTTGCATTTTATATCCACGTCCAATGATTATTATCCAATGATATCTCAATCAAATCCACAACCTTGCCTGCCTTACACTGCCTCTAGTATCTAATAGATGTTTGATGTCTTTAATATCTGCTTTAAGTTGAAATTGGTCAAATTACTCGCACCCCAACAAACTCTTTCTTGCATTTTTTACATGTAGAATATATTTTTTGATGAAAATGTAGAGAAGCGGTACTGTTACTATGTTCTCGAAGTTCACACACATTTTCTATAATCTTGGCTATGTTACACAGGGATTTATTTATAATGTCGTAAACTGCTTTGTACAATAAATACAAATTTAAAAATAATTTAATTATTTGTAATTTATTTTTGTTTGAAGGAAAATGGATTCATTTTTGCATATATAATATTTAACAAAAATGCGAAAATAGGAACATTTTGAATATGAATATTATTATGGAAACTGAACTTTATATGCACAGGTCACACTCGCAGTTAACAGTGTTTTTTTTTACTTCTCTACATGAACTTTTAGTATAAACCATGACCAAAATGTGTACTCATCGCTGCGTCTCATTTTTTGGATTTATTTATTAACGTCTTACAATCATTTTATTAATAAATAAGTGTCGAGGTCATACTGGTATCTATCACTCAAAAAGCTTTGCAGCTAGAAAATTATAAATATATATTAAGAAGATTATTTTGATAAATAAGATTGGTAGCTGTCGACCTTCCAGCAGAGAAACCATGTTGTTCTTCCTTAATCAGACCTTTACAGCAAAACGGTAACTCATTGGTCGCCATCCTGTTAAACAATTTGTGCATTGGAACCACATAACTATTTTGTTTTAAATGTCAGAGAAGACTCCGGACTTCAATGGTATACTAAAAAATTTACACGAAGGAGAAGCTAAAGAATGCTTGGAGTTTTTCAGTGCATAATACATACATAATTAATGCGGAACCTCATACGGTCCAAATGAAAGACCAGAATGTAACGAAGAAAATCCCTAAAATGTCTTGAAAAGACTTATTATTGCTGCAGTTATCAAACAAGGTCTTAAGATATCAGGTCCATCTATACATATTTAGTAACGTTTCATAGTTCCATATCAGTGACAACCATGATATACTGGTATGTGTATGAAGCAACAGTGGCATAACTGTGCCGGATGTGTGTAAACATGTTCATTAAAATTATAGGTAATATGCAGTGGCGTATTTCCGGGAACGGGTTTGGACCCCGCTCCGTACATTGAGAAAAGGCATAATATTATGGAGATGAAAGTCAGGACCTTTTTTTGCCAACAAAAAGCCAACCCCCCCCCCAAACAAAAGCCTAAATACGCCACTGCTAATATATGTAAATAAACCTTAAAGAGTCAATTTAGATAATACAATACGCGACCTTCCACTGAACCATCAATCAGGAATGGACTGAAGAGAATATATTTAAAGGAGAGTATTATAACTTTGCCAACAGATTTTCAATTTTCCCAACAGACTTTCAACCTTGCCAACACCATATTTATTCAGTAACATAAAAATACAAGCTTTTTCCAACAGGATAATATAATGGGGTGGGGTGCGCAACCCGCCCTTGCCCCTTACTTATCCCTTCCTGCCCTGAGTGAGCAAAATGATAGCTACATTATTTAAGGTTAGGTACAGCAAATTTTGGCACATGTCGAGTGGCTTTAGACTAGATTAGCGACACTTAAGTTAGGGGAATTTCAAATTTTTTTGAAAACCAACTGCTTTAAAAAATACAATTCTTAGAGTATAAAGGACACCTGTACTCTATGCTGTAAGCATTTTTTTCGATGCAAAAAAGTTTCGGATAATTTTAGTAATTGAATGTACGCTAATAATTAACTACATATTATAACATGTGATCAGCTTTAGTTTTATTTATGGCATTATTTTTCTCAGTTGTTATTTGATAATATTTTATCGCAGACAGCTTGGTACTTATAATTTACTTAATAGGTATATTGTTTTAAATGAAAATATTGTTTAGCCTAAATATGAATAAATTATATCAAAACACAATTAAGACGTAAAAAATATTTCTGACCGTGCGATAGAAATATTTATAAACCACTACGTCTGCTACAAAACACAAACAATATCAACGTTTCAAGCACAGTGGCCGCAAAAAAATCATGGTTGCAAGACAAAAAATGAGATTCTAATGGGTTTGCGAAATATAATCGGACGCTGAATCAAAAAGAGGGCATTTTGTCTCGTATAGTGATGGAGACTTTCCCAGAAAGTAATTTTGGGCAATGTTTCTAGGATGTTCCCAGAAATGAGAAAGTAGTGACAAATTTACTATAAAAATGCTTTTTTTAGTTTTTACAGGAAAGATCTGTTTTGATTGTACAGTGATTTTCTTTGTACAACGTTAGGCAAATCATGAGCCATAAATATAGAAAAAGGTTAAATAAATGACTTAAAGCTTACTAATCTTAAAAAACGAAAAGCATCCATTTGGGTTTTTACGTTTTCAAGTTGAATTTTTTAAATCGTTTACTTCTTTTCTTTCTATTATTTTTTTTATTTGTTGAACCATATTGGATTCGTACCAATATTTGACCAGTTTTTACCGATGCCATTGATTTTTTTTAATGCAAATTTATTAATAAATAAATTTAATTTTTCTGCCAAATTTGAAGTCAATTGAAATTTTTTGCGTTGATTTTTTGTATATCTTACTTAGCAGCCATTTTGAATTCGTAACATTTTACCTGTATGTTATACTTGATGTCGCTAAAATTTAAAGTAGTATTTCAGGCTAATTTTTCTTAACATTTTATTAGGCCACCATTTTATTTTGATATCTTGGAATGGTGTCAAAATGTTACTAGTTCATTCGAATGTAACACTAGATTTTTGTACAAAATTTAAAATAAATTGGATAAATAGTTTTTCAGTAATATTTTTTTTAACATTTCACTAGGCCGCCATTTTATTTTGCCATACTGAATTCTTGCCAAAAAGTTACCAAGTTATCCCTATGCGACAAAAATTAATTGACAAAATTTTAAGTCAATCGGGTAAGTAGTTGTTTAACTATGCAATGAACAGACAGCTTTAAAGACAGCCTCAAAAATTTTTCTGAGCAGCCCAGGTTTCGTTCGTAAGTGCTTTTTACTGCATCAAATAGTTTTGATATTGTTTGCTTACTTTTGGAAATATTCGTTTATTTTGTTTCAAGGCAGCCCCTAAAGTTTTTCTGATGGACCCAAACTAGGAATGGTTCGTTAGTGATTTTTGGTACTTTTATTGGTTTCGTTTGTGCAGCCTCCAAAAAGTTTCTTACCAGCCAAAATTAGACATAGTTTGTTAGTGTATTGTTAATGCTTTTAAGTGATTCGTTTAGTTTTGTTGGTGTTTTTGGCCAGCCTCCAAAGTTTTTCTGATCAGCTCAAACAAAAATTCAGGAAGTACCAGAAAACAAGCTTGTTCCTTTTTCGTTGGGCCCCCTGTATTCATGAATTCAGTTCATGGCAAACCAATACTTTTAATAAAAATCGACAACTTTATTACAGTGGCATTTGCAAAATATAAAATTGCAATCTACCAATATTATATTTGTTATTAAAATCAGCCTTTAAACCACGTTGTCAAATTATACAACAAAAAAGTGTACCTACCGAGTAGTGCATCCATTACAATTTACTTATAGTAATGTATTAACCCGGGCTAATGATTATTTTAATACTGATATCTAATTTTTGTTAACTTATTTTATCCTAAATATATTTAATCTAATTTAACTATTTAAAAATGTCCATTATAAATCTGAGTGATGAAATTAAAACGAATATAAAACAACTAAACAAGATGTTGTTTCCAACCTCCTTCCACGCGCTGTGCTGGTTTTCTGGTACTTCACGTATTCTTGTTTGTGCTGGGCAGAAAAACAGATATGCCAACCCATTTTCCCAAAATAAGAAGCACCAACAAAAGTAATCGAAGCAAACACTAACAAACGATGTCTAATTTGGAGCGATAAAAAAATAAGGGAATATTTACAAAAATAAGGATGCACAAACGAAACTAATCCTAGCACCAAAAAAGCACTAACAATAATACCTAGTTTGTGTCGACTGGAAAAACTTTGGTGGCCAGCCTTGAAATTGAAGAAAAAAAAAATATATATATATATATATATATATATATATATATATATATATATACATAAATATATATATACATATATATATATATATATATATATATATATATATATATATATATATATATATATATATATATATATATATATATATATATATATATATATATATATATATATATATATCTCATTATTATTTCCGCGTCCGTACATATTAAATTTCCATATATTTGTACGTCCACCAACTTTCAACGTCCATATACGGACGCAGAAACATAATCTCCTTGTAACCAAATTGGGAATGTCATGAGAGGCCTCTAAAAATCTTACCTTGAATGAAATTAAAAAAAATACTGCAATCAAACGCATATTTGGCAAAGATAATGTTAATTTAATGTGAACAAAGTGTTTTAGTACATGGTAAGTAACTATTTTAGATAATATTAATTTGTGAATAAATTTCGGTAGTTAAGAAAATAGATGCTAAGTAAAGTTGTATCCAGTTGTATCATGGTAAGGTAAAGTTGTATCCAGTTGTATCAAGGTTAATTTGGAAAGGTTTTCATGATTTTTAGGTTATATATCGAGTGTTGTAAAAAGAAATCCCGCGCAATTCTCAATAATCCAAATCAATTATGTTATTTTTAGTGGAGTTTTATTGTATTCAGCTACGAGCATTTTTTTAGGCATTGTATGTTCCAGATGATTGTTATAACTTTAGTTCGATGCGTTGGTAATAAGATGCCTGCTCTTTGCGACTTCGGCGTTTTGTTGTATTTATGTTATACGTAATGTGTGTCTTTTTATTTATTTCTAATAAATGTTCATCACTAAGGTTTTAACAATAAGTAAGAAATTGTTGATATAATTCGGAACGTTCGATTGAAACGTTATCGCACCCTCATACCCATGGATTATTTTTAAAGTTAGATGATAATGCTATCAAATATCAATTAAAACAGATATCATTTGCTCATATTGGCAAGTTTTTTTTATCAAAGCGGATTATTTCAGAATAATTATGTATACGTAGAGCCGAGGGGAGTCTCACTTCGAAAAAAAACGTACAGAGATTTCGGAAATCACTAGATCTTCAATGGCATGAGCTGTATACAGGCAACTGTACTTTTGTTATTATAGGATAATATTTTCACTTCTAAGCAGTTGTTCTAACCATTTTTCTAAATCAACATTTTATTTACATCTGGGGTGACGGAATTTAAATGACTATTTTTTGGGCATTAAAAGGTAAAAATGTTTTCATAAACATTATATTTTTAAAATCTGTTTTAATGCTTTTATAAGGCTAATATAAATTTCTCGCAAAAACTCACAGTTTTTCTGCCTGCTTATTTTAAACAAACTGTATTAAAGAGTATTCCATTGAAATATTTTACCCAACTTTATGACACCCTGTATATTTTAACATTCGCCATTTATTATGTGCGCATTATAATAGTTTTGGAGCTACAAAAAGAACACATGTAAAAAATGTTAGTTACATTTACAAGACACCATTAAATAAGTATTCTCAGATACCGATTTGTATAAAAATGTTAAATGTCATGTTGACATCTTCAGTTTGAAACATTTACTAAAAATTGGTGATATACACTCTTATATACCCCAGATGCCAATTTTTCAGTAATGTCTTTGGAATAGGTAAGAGTCATTTTTTTAAATTGTATTAAAAGTCATAAAGTACACTGTAAATACCCTCAGATATAGATTTACATATAGTCATATCGGCATAAATGCGAAAATTTGCCTGCTTTATTTGAAATCATTTTATTTTTTTTTAATGGTAACTGATGACTAAAAATTATATATGAGCTTTAAAAATCCCAGTTAATCTGACGTTTTATCCTTGAAACTAATTAAACAATGCAGTAGCGGGCATCGCCTTAAGACATTTTATTGCTAAATGACAAATTAACAAACAAAAAATTAAATCCAGAGTTCCATGAACAGTGTAATTTAGGTATTATACAAAAAATTATTTTACACTACCTACTTAAAAGCAAAGATACTGCCTAGGTGAAATCAAAATATACGTGCTAACAATACATCTACATGATGATATTTTAGCTTTATGAAATCTATAAGCATAATAGCTTTATGAAATCTATAAGCATAACATAAAGAAAACTAATTTGCTTTTAACCTACCTATTATAAGAAAAAGTGCAAAACATTATTAAATATGGATAGGTCATCTTAAAAATTATATGTTTCCACATTCGGCAAAACCCTTTGATTTTAGTGGGATTAAAGTGGGAAGAAAACGTCCGCTGTGCATTATGTTCAAGGTTGCCAAACGATTATTTCTTTGTTGTAGTAGGTAATTACTTTATAAAGTGGAAATTATATTTATTATTTCCGCCGTGATTCTGGACGTTTCTTATATGATTTCCTGATTTCGAGCGCGTGATTTTGGAGTGATTTCGAGGAAAACATACAGAGACAGTGAGACACCCCTGCGTAAGCTATAAGATTCAAGGTAATTTTACCAGCTTTAATGTATTTGTCCCTTAGCAAACCCTATATATAGGTAAACTTTCTTATATCACAAGACCTAATTTTGTATACTTACTTAGGGTAGATATGTCGTCGAGGAGCCGCAAACTGGTTGATATGGTGAGAAATCTCAATCAAAGCGATCAAAAACTACCAGGTAATTTCGTTACGTTATTATCTAATAATATGTATTTCGTGATAATTTCAAAAACTAATAGCAAAACGATCACCTTAAATTGCAAAATCGGTTTTGTTATATCTGTACGCTTTCGATAAAAGCTAGATGTTCTTGTAATCTCTGGCGCAGTGCCAAATATGGGTACGCCCCAGTCTTTTATTTTAAAAAGTATTTTAACTATTTTAATGTTCATTTTAGATGTACCCAACACCTATGTAACTTTAAAATCTCTTACCTTTAACGAAGCCGCAGAAGAAAATAGGAAAATTATAATTTATCAAGACGTTTTGTTAAATCCGCAAAAAGAAAATTCTGAAAATGGTCTCACAGAGCACTCACATCCTGAAAGTAAGTAATAGAAGCAAAACGCAAAAATCAGTATATATGGGAATTTTTCAAAATTACGGTTTAGAGTTCTACACTTCGTTCTTTTTTTTAAGTCCATTGGTGATAGTAGTTTTTATTTGTTTGTAATTTTAGGTGCATCAAATTCAGATGATGAGAGTAGCATAATATCCGGTAGTTTGGAAGATCCCACATTCTATCCAACAGATAGTGATGGCGGCTCGTTATTTGGTGAGGTAAAAATTATATTTAGAGTTAGACGCACATTTTTTATACTGACATGTGACAAAATATTTTAATTACTTACTAAACTTACTTAAAACTCATAGAAGGGTAACCACTCGACTGGAGTTGGCTGTTTAGACATTTGTAGAGCCAGGCAGGAATTTAGTTATTCTTGGTTTATGTTCACAATAACAACTGCGGAACAACTACCGCATTTGTTAAAACCGTCGATATTATTTTATATATTTTTTTATTTTAAAAATTATTAAATAATGTATATAATTGTGTTATGGGACAACGTTTTGGTTATTTATTGATGGGTTGCTGTCATAGCATGAATAATAGTTTTCAATTGTTTAAAACCTATACGAACAGTAATTCATTTTCAAATGTTGATAACAAAAATATTGTTTTTTACAGCAACTACATGAAATAAGCTACAATATTGCAGTTGACCGATATGATGACAGACCACCAAAAATAAACGTCCAAGTAGATACTGCTGTGCAAAGCTTACTAGTTACAGTTAGTATTATACATTTGATACCATATTACTTCTATACTTCTATACGCTATACGACCTCAATATACAAATTGCATAATATTTACTTAAAAAATAAATGTTTAGTTTAGGCTCCATTTTTATATCATCGGCTTTTTATAGAAGACTTTAAAATTATTTTTATCGAGATATGAGCTTTCCACTGTTTTTAGAAAAAATCAAGGCAAAATATATTTAATCAGAACCACCACTATAAACGCAAACTTCAAAAAAAAATCTACGCATCCTTTAAAGCATTGCGGCCACATTGTTTTATAATATAAATAGGTTTTGTACTACATCTTTGGGTTTGTGGCGAGAATGTGCGGTTGTTTATATACTCCATGCTCGTGCCACAATACGGTGTAATGTAGTAGATATATGACGATATTTTAGTGTGGGTATACATAAGTTGTAATAAATTGTTTTTATTATTTTCAGACCTCATCAGATACATTAACAAACTTTTCTGAAACGGCACCCATAATCTCTCAGGTAACAGTACTGAATTAAAATAAAATAAATATAATTATTGAAACACAATTTTTAGGATACAGATGTTGCAAGCACTACCACGTTCGCAAAACAAGAAAAGGATAAATCAAAAATATTTCAAACCAAGGTTAAACGCTGTCCAGACTTCTGTTATTTTTGTGAAAGTGAAGTCCAAAATTTTGCCAGGCATATACTACGAAACCATTCTCAAGAACTTCAAGTACAAAAAATACAAATGTTACCTGCGAAATCTATCGACAGAAAGCGTTTGATAGCATCTTTGCGAAAAAAGGGAAATTTTCTCAAAACCCCAGAGTCTGCATTGAAGCCTGTTCACAAAAGTTACGTAGATAATTCTGAAGCCAACTATATTCCATGCCCCTTTTGTCTGGGATTTTACTCGCGGAAATTGCTGTGGAAGCATAAAAAGAGTTGCCCAGAAAATACAAAAGGCGTTAAAAAGTCCCCACTAAGTGAGTCGCACAATATTCTATTGCCAAAATTACATGTTCATGATGATTTAAAAGTAAAAGTATTTCCAAGAATGCGGGCTGATAAAGTGTCTCTGGCTGCAAAAAAGGATCCACTTATTTGCGCTTTTGGAAAAAGATATTTAAACACACATAGAGAGCAGCATCACGTGAATATTTGTTCAAGAAAATTAAGAGAATTAGCTAAAATATTAATTGAATGCCAAAAATTGGATTAAAAAATCAATAACCTCTATGATTTGCTTCAGCCAAAGTATTTTGATATAGTAGTAAGTGGGACAAAAATTATCGCGAAATATGATTCTCTTAATGATGTATACTTGTCTCCTACTTTCGGAATGAACATAAGTAGGAGTTTGAAGGATTGTTGCGATATTGCAATCTTGCATCTTGTCAAGCAAAAATATAACTACCATACTGTATCAGCTGCGGAAGTCGAGGCTAATATAAATATGTTTAAGCAATTGCTAGAAAGCACATGGAAATATGAAATATCCAGTCAAGCTGGGAATGACTTAAACACCAAAACCTGGAATAAAATTACAACCTCTGGCAGCCGATTTGAAATTATTTCGATCTTATCTCATTGAAAAGGGGAATGAAGCTGAGAAAAAGTTAAAAGAAAATTTGACTGACACCAGAAATTTTAATTTGTTAATGGAGACAGTTTTTTGTCGGTTACTTCTTCTAAACAGAAAAAGAGTGGGTGAATTACAACGCATGAAATTGGCGACATATCTTTCAGTAGAAGACAAATCTCTCAATACCTATGAAGAGTTTTCCGAGACCGTTACAGCATCTGAAAAAATACTACTGAAAACTTTTAAGCGGGTGGTAATTAGGGGTAAAAGGGGAAGAGGTGTTCCAGTTCTGTTTAGCAAGAACATGCAAGACCACATGAATCTTCTTATTGAAGCCAGATCAAATTTCCTTGAGAATAATAATGTATTTTTGTTCCCCAACATAAAATCTAAACATCCCATTGTGGGATACAAAATTTTACAAAAGCATTCTCGATTGTGTGGAGCTCAAAATCCAAAAGCATTAACTTCAACAAGGTTACGGAAGCACTTAGCGACATTAAGCCAAGTATTTAATATGGCGCCAAGCGATATTGAACAATTAGCCACGTTCATGGGCCACACCTTGGACGTACATAAGAAAGCTTATCGGTTACCGGACGACGTTTTCCAAACTGCAAAAATAGCTAAATTATTATTGCTAATGGAGAAAGGTGATGCTGGCAAATACAAGGGAAAATCTCTAGAGGAAATAGACTTGCATATGGATGAAGAGATTGATTTAGATGAAAACGAAGCACTGGAAAACAAAAACATAGTCATAGAAAATGCTATAGAAAGTTGTCCTCTAGATAGTTCTAGCAATGAACAGGAGAAACACTTAAAGGAAGTCTCCAACAGAGTTGATAATAACAAAATAAAAAAGAGAAGAGAATTGATTCCATGGACAGCGTCTCAGAAAGAAGTTGTTTTAGAATTCTTTAAGGAACACGTTAAACGTAAAAGGCCTCCAAAGAAGGGAGAATGTGATATCTTGTTAGAAAAATATCCAGAACTTTTAAAAAATAAATCATGGACCAAAATAAAAGTATTTGTCCAAAATAATTATACAAAGAAAGCCGAACTGGAAGCTGACGATTAACCCAGATTATTTGTTTATTATAAATAGACTGATCGATTAGTTCACACAAAATATTTAGTTACTTTTAAATTAAGTTTTAAAAAATGTATTTGTTTTCATTTTTAATCTTTTGCCCAAGAGATTCTTATATTTTCTCCTTTACTTGTATTTTTGCATATTAAGAGTAAATAAAGCTTGTTTTTTTGTATAATGGTTTACATACCTTTTTAGACAAATGTTAAAGGAACAGTGTAAAAACTTGTTATCAATAGGTCCTTTTAAATAGCTTCTATTCCAATCTCCTTTAATTAAACAAAATGTGATCCAGTACATTTTTGCATGTGTTAATAAGATTTGATGTGAGGTGTGTTTACACATAGAAACCAATGCAATGCAATACATATCATATTTTAATTACATATACAACATACAATAAATATTTGTTTTACTTTTAATAGATCATAAAAAATAAAAAGCTGCAATAATTTTCAGGTATGCAAATAAAATATACAGGGTGTCCGCTAATTAATGGTACACTGCATAACTGCAGATTCTTTTGGTAAAAATATTGCTATTTAATTAAACTTACTCCAGTCCAAAAGTTGATAATAACAGAGATACAGGGTGTAAAAAAAAAAAATTTTATTTCCAATTTTTTTGGATAACTTTGGCAAAAAATAATATTTTTGCACAAAATTCGGTAACGAGGGGGTTTTCGAAGTGAGAAATCAAAATATAGTATTAATTTTTATGTAGTACGTAGGGGGCGCTCCGTACGCTATCATTTTTTTTTTAACTTTTTTGACAGTAAACTTTTGAAAGTTTTTATAATTATATCTTATTCCAAAACCTTTTTTAAGCAAAAAAGGTATACTTGCTTAATAACGCTAAGTCTAACCGTTTTTGAGAAATTTGCAAATATCTGCATCGATACAGGTTATGGGGTCACTTAGACGCCTAATGAAGTTGCTCAGAACTTTACAAAAACTGATTATGTGATGTGAACTTGCCAAAATTAACAACTTTTTTCTACAAAGGTGTACCGAAAAATTATTTGTTCTAAAGATACCAGTTGTTGAGAAAGCCCGATATTTTTTGAAAATCAGCACCTTGTATCTTGAGAACGAATAATTTTTCGATACATCTTTGTAGGAGAAAATGTGTTCATTTTGACAAGGTCTATCATATCCTCAGTTTTTGTAAAGTTCTGAGCAACTTTATCTGGCGTCTAAATCGCCCCATAACCCACGCAGAAATTTGCAAATTCTCAAAAACGGTTGCACTTAGGGTTGTTAAGCAAGTATACACTTTTTTCTTAGAACAGGTTTTGGAGTAAGATACGATTATAAAAAATCTCAAAAGTTTACTGTCAAAAAAGTTACGGGAAATTAAAATAAATAATGATAGCGTACGGAACGCCCCCTACGTACTACATAAAAATTAATACTATATTTTGATTTCTTACTTCGAAAACCCCCTGGTTACCAAATTTTGTGCAAAAATATTATTTTTTGCCAAAGTTATCCAAAAAAATTGCAAATAGAATTTTCATTTCAAGACCCTGTATCTCTGTTATTATTAACTTTTGGACTGGAGTAAGTTTGGTTAAATCGCTATATTTTTACTCAAAGAATCTGTAGTTATGCTGTGTACCATTAGTTAGCGGACACCCTGTTTATTGTCGTAATTTTTGTTATAACAATAAAACTTCTCAAGAGAACGGTGACTATCGGTTTAAAAATGGAACATAGAAATTTACATATATACAAAATAAATATGAATAAAAAAAGATTTCAGCCATTGGCATTTACCCGAAACATCGCTCATCATGAATTTCATCAAACTCAGCCAACAATTTGTATATACATATAATTATTTGACAATACATTATAAATTGTATACACTTTCCATAAAAAAGAGAGGCTTCTGAGTATGTACTTAGGTAGAAAATAGGCAAATCGTCATATTCATATATAAACTGCATAATAAGTGAGGTGCAATCCTTTAAGATGGTTTCGGTTAAAAGCCAATTTATGGATTTGTGATTAAGTTTGCAATGGGTAATGTAAACTAAACTTACTGTCGAATAGGAAAGCTTCGACAAAGCGTACTTTCTAGAAAGCATCACGTTATTTTTGTCAAGTCTGTAGATAGTAAGTTTTTCAAATATTAATGTTATTTACATGAGAACTAAAATAAGAGAATGATTCTGCAGCCAAAGTGGCAAATAAACTCGCGGTTTTTAAATCATTGTTATGATATTTATATCAGAAATGTAACTATTTTAAAAATTCATCAGTCAGTCATTCAATCCGTGAAAGAGTACTTAATACAAAGGCTTTAAACATACATACATCAATAACTTGTAACTAAGATTTCTCCGCAATCTCAAAATATTAGAGAATTGGCAATCACGCTGGACGTCAAAACATTTGTTGTTTGGGGAAAAATATACAAGGACGCATAAAAGATTCCCAATTTATAATGTAAATAAAATATATGCCGGACGTCCAACTATTTGAAAATGCAAAGACGCAGAATCATGGCAGAATACAAATGGACTGTTTTTTAAGGAAATAGTAATATATATTAAATAAAGTTAATAGTTCTAAGTGCAGAAACATTCTCCTCAAAAGAAAACATAAAAATATCGCGATATACACAGATGGACGCAGAACCACTGGATTATGAAAAGACGCAGAAATGATATTAAGATATATATATATATATATATATATATATATATATATATATATATATATATATATATATATATATATATATATATATATATATATATATATATATATATACATATATATATATATATATATATTTATTTATATATATATATATATATATATATATATATATATATATATATATATATATATATATATATATATATATATATATATATATATATATATATATATATATATATATATATATATATATATATAAATTCACGTACCTATTGATATTTCCTTCTTTTAAAACAAATTATATTTTAGTCTATAGGCGTATCAAACAAAGGATGGCCGGAAAATTTTTGAGGCGTATAATTGACATTGCCTTGATAGCGCAAACACCATCACATACAAAAAAAATAATTTTATATTAAATGTACTTCAATTAAAGCATAGTAATTAAAATAATATTTGAAAATATATTTTGATATTTTGCAATAAAACCAAATTTCTTCAAATATTCTAGGCCAGCCTTGCATGTAAAACCCCGTACCAGTGCCAGATGTATTGTGTTGTAATCGCAAAGTTATATCACAAATAAAATCGCTTATTTCACGTACGGGTTGAGTCGCAATATTTCCGACAATAAAATACTCGATAGATCTTCTGATTATCTCTAAAACAAAATATTTACGACACAAAAAATAAAATTTAAAAGAGTTCTATTAAATATATTATATATATATATATATATATATATATATATATATATATATATATATATATATATATATATATATATATATATATATATATATATATATATATATATATATATATATATATATATATATATATATATATATATATATATATATATAGAATAACAGAAATACATAATTTCTGCAGGTGCAAAACGGCCTACAAGAAGAATTGCTTTCGATTATGTCACAGGGTACCCTCCTGCGATCATGATTTCCGGGCCTTTACCCTCATCAGGCAGGCTTGTACCCAGGGAGATCTGAAATAACAGATTGCTCTATATATATATATATATATATATATATATATATATATATATATATATATATATATATATATATATATATATATATATATATATATATATATATATATATATAATCGAAAGACAACAACTTTCTAGTACCTGATAGTATAATAATATCAATTTCTATTTAAGCAGTTATAGTTTAAAATATGTAGTGGTTTTGAGATATATAGAGTAACCGAAAATATCAAAGTATTTCGGAAGCAGATGGTCCATAAAAAGAATACGACAAAAACGGCCGGAGACTTTGGTGATATTCAACCTTTTAATTTTAATATATCCGGATCTATTAAAAGCAGAGACAAGGGGTTAACGATTTGTTACTTCAGATTTTAATTTCTTTCCAAAGAATATTTTTTCATTTTTTAAATGTTTGTTTTCTGACGAAAATCAATATACTCAGTCAGACTATTAACTACGAACCGGGACCGATTCATTCCCAAGACAATTCAATGAATGACAATATAATGTAAAATAAACGTCAGTGCAGTTCTAAATATTAATTTGTCTGGTTGTGATTGAAAATATGATTTAGAATTAATTAAAAAATGTATATCTTAGAAATATCTCAAATATCTAAGCATTATAAGGAAACGCCTATATAAAGATATAACCAGGGCTTTGTTGTACCTATTTGTCGTAACTATTTGGCAGCGATGGTATCATTAAATACAAAAACTTATTTTTAATATAGATACATACAGTTTTATTTTCCACTCTTTATGTTTACCTGGTGTTTCCTGGGCCTTCCCTTTATTTCAAAAATACTATATTTGAAGCTCACCTACATATATCAACAAAATATTTAAAAAATGTAAAAATGATGAATTACCTCATAAAATGTAATCCTGTTAATCTGTCTGTAAATATTATAAGTGCCCTTATCTTATTGGCGCTAGTATATTTCCATTGTTTGCGCCGTGTACCGCAATTTTATTAAATTATTTTCATTTTTAAGTCCGAGACTAACTTACAATCCTGGTTAAGTGGGAAAAACGTTAAAAGATATTTTTTCGCTGATAATCATGGGATAATCACGTGCATTGTTTTCAGCAATAGTTATAAAAAAGAAGTCAGGTATTATTATAATACAAATCATATTCATCTGTAGTTCGACAAAAATTATACATTTTTAGACTATTTATTGTATCTTTATGTCTTACAAAACTCTGTGCTGTTTTGGCCTATACTTTATTTATAAACAAGGGGTCTACCTACAGTCTTAAAAATAAAGGACTAGAAAAAAACCTATGCTGGTTTCCATAAAAAGCGAACAAGATTGGGAAACCTTGAACAGACAAGAATGCTTGCGAGTCTGGATTCTGGTTCCCCAACAGGCATAACTAAAAAAATCAAGGTAATATCTAGACAATAGAAGTAGATCGCTCACAATTTGACAATAAATCAAGCGCGAGAGAAGCTTTCGGACTGACGGTTTCGTCCCATATCAGTTTCATTTCATATACGTAAAATATTCTGAAAATAGTGCATAAACAATATAGTCTTAGAACTAATGAACATTTTACTTACGTAATGTTTAAATGCATCAAACTAGTAATAATGGAAATTGTGTACCCCTATGAGAGAGAAACCATAGCTGGCAGTTGAGCGATAGAACCGCAATGCGGGGAGTATGTTTAAATTGTAAAAAAAAACGAAGAAATTACGTCATTTTTAAATGACTGATTTTTTGAAGAGTATACTTATAGTCGGCAAAACCTGATCCATTTAACGTTCTGAACGTTACAATTCAAATAACATAGTCGATGGTCATTTTTTTACTTTCCAATTCTCATTTTTAGCAAAATGTTTTAATGTTTAAAATTAAAAACTTAAAGTTTAAAATTACAATCATACATAATATGTGTAAAAATGTAACTTTGCCCACGTCAGGCACCCTTTTCCATCTGGCACCCCTTTCTTCTAACAAAAACGCCTGGCTTTATTTTTTCATTATTTATTGATATGTTACAAATCAGCCATTTAAAATGACGAAACCACATCGTTTTTTTTTTTAACATTCTCCCTACATCGTTCAGTACACCATTTCCATTATTACCAGTTTGGTCCATTTATAAGTGAGTAAAATGATCACTGGCTTTATATATTATATTATTATAGAGTATTTACTCTATCATGTTTTTAACGGACAGGGTTGGAAACATTTATTGGTTGTGTTATCATAATTAGGTACTCTATCAGTTGCAAGAAAGTTAATTTATTTTTTTTATTATGTTGAAATATTGGTAAATTTGTTTCTAAAAGATCGTATCAAATTGGTACTTTGGGTCTTTTTGCCTTCGATTGCACAAGAGATCTTCTTTACTTACTCTATTGAAAATTTGTTGCAATTTAAAAAAAAAATTCATTAGATTCTCTAATTTTTCATTTATCCTTCATATTTTTTAAGTATAGTGGATACTGACCGCCCTGTTCTTCTACATACACTTCTCTCATGAAAAAGGAATTTTATATACTTGCATCTATTTGAAAAGGATGCTCTGTAGAGGATCGGAAGCATTATCCAATCTTATTGAAAGGAACTATGTTTGCTTCTTTTTTTCTTCAAACATACAAATAAAATCCCTTAGTTTCGACACTGACCAGTGTCATCCTCGGGGTCAGATTTTTATGACTGGTAAAGTTAACATTCTCGGTATACGAGAATATTTTTAAATTAAGTGGATACACAGCAGCATTACTTCTGCACATTCAAATAGATATCTCAAATATTTTTCCTTTAAATTACATTTAAAAGTGAAATGCCATAACCGGTGGTGCCATGCATGTCGGGAAGAACAACGCTAACTAACGGCAACTCCTATCATACTCTTGTGGCAGGGTTGGATTATTATATCTTTTAACTGAATGCCTAATATGTTCGGTGCAACAACAATTTTCCCATTCCCTCTTAGAGTTTGTTTCCCTGTTTCAGATGATAATGATAATCCTGATCAGAAATCGAAGTCTCTAAACACTAATAACAGTAAATAAACAATTGTTTTTATGATTCTATATACAAAATATTCTAATGCACCATTCTCCTTCTTTTAAATAAATACATCTAGTACCATTTAACTTAATTTCCATTGCAAATTCAATATTCTGGTGTTGTTATTTTAGGTGGGAGAGAAATATAAGATTTTCCTTTCCATGAGGTCAAATAACAAAAGTGTTTGTCATCTATATACATCTGAACCGATGTTTGGGTTTTACTAACAAAAGTGTCATCAACATATCTGAACCAATGTTTTATTTTACTACAAGAGATCAAAATTTTGACAGAATTAGCTTAGGAATTAAAAGTTACATTAGATGGATGACTTTTTTATTTAATTGGTCATATTAAGTTTATTAGGGAAACATATTATTAGCTAGATATGAGGTTTAAAAATAGATTATACAGCATTGGTTCACGTTTAGTTAAAAAATTAAAAACTATTTATTATTGATTATACCAAAAAAATACTGCTAGGCTTGGAAAATGACAAAACTTTCTTTGGCGGCTGCTGCGAAAATTCTGCCATGTTTATACAAGCGAAAATACTGCTGGAAAGCTATATATACTAAAGGAATCTTTGATTTAAAGCGTTTAATTATCAATTTAAATCATATGGGTATTAGACGATAATTTCTGGGAAATGAATAAGACCGTGTCTAAGTAGCATTAAATTAGACAAGATCCCTTGCCCCATATTCTTTTTAGAGTAACAGATATGTAACGATGTCTTTAGAAATGGTGAGCGCCACTGACTGAAAGAAAATATTGAATTCCCCCCCCCCCACCTGTATAGTTAGTTATTTGTTTTAGGCTGAAACAGTTAAGTTTTATCTACTATATAACTTTTCTATCACATCAGTTTACTTTTTATTATCGTCAAATATCCTCGAGCTAAATCGGTACTGTCAAGTAAAAAAAACATTCGTCAATAGATCTGTAATCTAAGTAGTGAGCATATATACCTCTTTTCTTAAAAAAGTCATTTTTAAAATTAATATTCTAAATATATACAGTGTGCTACAAATTCGAGATACGAGCACTGGGATCGCGGAAATAGTAAGAGATACAAAGTCGTTTAAATGGGTGCAAAGTTGAGCATTTGAGGAGTCATTCACATACCGCCGAGAAATTCCGAGTACTTCCAAAGATTTGTAAAAAACCGAAAAACTGAAATATTGTTTTTAGAAATTATATTAGGAAAATATTAGAAATTATTTAAAATAAATCTTACATTCCCTATGGTACTCTTTGTTCCCCAACAGGATTTCATTTTAGATTTTATAACCGACGTTTCGTTTTCTGGCCACGATCATCAGGTAGTTTTTTTTAAATACGGAACTGTAGAATTTTTTTCAGTTTTGTAAACTCCTGGGCCGATTACGTATTATCAAAAATAGTTTATTCCATTTCACCGTTTCGAATTCTATAAAAACATCTTCAATATCTTTACTACTATTTTCTTTTAATTTTATTTCTTTTTGTTGTTTATATATTTAAATATCTAATTACTAATTCAAAAAGAAACGGTAAATTAAACAAAGGTGGGAATTAGAACGAACTCTGCAAGGAAATGAAATATTTATAAACAAATATTATTTATTACTACCTTATCATAGTTTTAAATTTAACATTTCGAATACTACTAATATTCAAAACCATTTTCTCTAATACATAAATCTATTTTCAGCTCAATTTTAACGTCCTTTCAACAGAACTTTAGTTGTAGTTTTAATTTGGTAAGATTATTAATTTCTTTTTATAAAATATGTTTTGCAGGGTGCCCCACAAAAAAATCTAATGGGGAGTTATCGGGGGACCTCGCTGCTCCTCTATTTCCAAATCATTTGTTGGAGTATTGGGCATATAAAAATATTTTTACTGCCCAGTATTGTGTGGTGGCGCTCCATCCGGCTGGAACCAAGTATGAGGCACTCTACCTAAGGGTATTTCCTCCAGACATTTTTAAAAAATTGTAAACTAAATACTTTTACCGTTTAGGTTTTCATCAAACATACGAATCAAATATGTTATTACCCAATATCCACTCACACTAAATTTCACCTGGGATTTTACCTCCCTGTTCCGCCGAGAAGTTTCAATGCTCCAAATATGTTCAGTTTTCCGATTAAATAAATTACAATTCGTAAATTTACATTCATCTGACCATACTACGTTGTTTAAAAACAGTCGATTTTCCTTAATTTTCATTGATAGCCTCAAACAAACTTGTAAATGCTTTTCCATATCGCCAGGCAATAATTTTTGAGATATATGGATTTTAAATGGTTTATATCCATTCTTTTTTAATACCCTCAAAACTTTAGCATGGTGAACAGCAAGGTCATTAACAAATTTAATTTGTCAGATTGAAGTAGTATCGCCATTATTTATCCAAAATACAATTAAGATTTTATGCAATCTCAAGTGCAAAATTAAAAAATTACCCTATTTAAAACTATACGTCACAGACCCGTTTAGTTGCCTATACAACTTTAAAAAACGCTGGTTAGGTTGCTGCCGCTCAATATAGTCTTGAAAATACATCTCAGCTGCTCTACTAGCATTTAATTGTTCTTCATTAGAAAATCCCTATTAAAAATGATATCTATGACTAAATCAAGCATTATCCGGTGTCATTTATTTGTTTAGACACATTTTACATGACACTAATTTCCCAGAAACACTTTTCTCTTATTCACACCATTTCACAAACTTATCACTCATCACACTCATATTGCATTCGGGATTTTCTTGACAACAAATCCAAGGTAGCTCGATTGGCCGCTTCATCTAAATCTTTAAATAAGTCGATGCAACCACTGTTTCTTCTATAAGTTATTGCATTTCAAGCAATAGCCACAACAGCGTTTTAAGGAACTGACAGGATGTTTCAAATTTCCACAATTAAGCCCACAACGGTTGTTATGTGTTATTCGCCATTTGTAGAAAAAATATTGTGTGATATTTGTGTTAAAAGATTTTTTAAGGCACTTTCACAGGCGTGCCTTAAAAATATACTTTTAACACTTACAAATAACTATCAGTTTGCTACCCCTTTAAAAACTGTATTTAAAGATACACAGAGAAAAATTCTATAAAGTTGTTTATCTGTCTTTGAAAAAAAAATGACAAATTAAAAACAAATACCCTTCGGAAAAAAGGAAAACTGAATAGGGTTTATAATATAACAAACACGTGAAACAGTAACTTGTAATTTCACATTCATATTTCGCCAAAGGCCTGTCCAAGTTTTTAATGCTTAGTTTACTTAATAAAAGACTGTAGAAATTGATCTACACAATAAATAAACAATCTATTTAATAATATTAAATATCATTACATTATTTCTAAATATAAACTATAATAATTTCCCAGTCATATATTTAAATTATTAAATGTAATATTATTGAAATCTAGATGGTTTGGCCCAGTGCACTTAACTAGATCGGGAAAATATCGACCAAGTTGTCTGCAAACGGACTTTCAAAACCAAGGGCGAAACCACCTCCGAAATTTTATTCGGATTTTCCCTTCGGGGGAATTATTCATGATTTGAATTCTTTTCTCCTTAATATTGCCTAATGATTCCTTTCAATACCCCGATATTTTCTGAATTTCCCCATATTTCCCCAATAATTCCCAAATATTTCACTGTACTGCTACAATAATTTCCTAAATAATGCCCATCATACCTATTATGAAAATACAAAAATAAGCTCATGAAAAATTGGAAGATATGGAAAAAGTGCAGCGTGATAGCAAACGTTATTTATTTCAGTTGTAAAATGAGTATTACTTAATTTCTATTGCATGTATCGATAGACCGTGATATTATAAGAATCATTGGTGAAAATAAATAAAAAAATTAAAGTTTTTCAAAAATTTGGCATTTCCGACGCTTATTTGTTTTTTTTTCTGACAGGCGATTCTTAATACTAAGTAAAAAGCTATTGCATTTAAAACTGTTTGTTATTACTCATATAAAGGTCCTTTATTGAGGTGGCAACAGAGGGATTATTTAGAAAAGAAGTAACAAATTATGATTCCATTCAAATATTCGAACGTTTCTTAAATAAATAAGGTACGGTCACTAAATAAGGCCGGGCTCCTAATAAGGCCAACATTTAAAAACCCCGCCCAATGTCAACTCATTGCAATAAGAACACCCGTTTGTCTAAGCACACATTCCCACTATGTTCTTTGAGTAAGTTTTTGCATTTTCTTTTTGTTAAAATTAAAATTATTTGTTATTTGCTATTAGAGTGGATATTTGTCTATGTTAGTATGCCAGATTTATTGTCAATTTTTCATTATTTTTTAGTTTATACATTTTCACAACCCAGGTGCGCAATGCCTAACAAGGCCCAATACATTTTAAAGTGGGCCTTATTAAGATATTGGTGGGCCTTATTAGGAGATAGGTAACTTTTGGCACATTAAAACAAAAAGTTTAACTTTTTCAGACAAAAATTGGAGAGAGCACAGAATAATAATACAAAAAAAACGGACATGTTGGACCACCGAAGATATGGAAAATGCCTTGAAATTATAGGATTGATAGGAGCACTTTATTACAACGTGAGGCTTCAGAAAGATTCAATATACCGAGGAGAACCCTAAGAAATCATATCAATAGCGGCTCATCAACAAAGAAACTTGATCGATCATCTGTATTTACGGCTAAACAAAAACATGACCTCGTTCAGAGGATAATTCGTTTAGCAAACGACGTAATGCCACTGACTCCAAAAATGTTACGTTTACAAACTTACAGGTTTTGTTAAAGACATAACATTCACAAGTCTTTTAACGATGTTAAGTCTATGGCCGGTAAGAAATGGCTCAAATTATTTTGCCAAAGACATCCAGAGATGTCCTTTCGTAAGACACAAATGATGAAAATTGAACAAAAACATTGTTAGCAATCATTTCACTAAAGTTAAAGTTTTATACAATATGAATGAGAACGGCTGACGCATATCCATAAACAATGTTAGCTATGAAAGGTTCCAAGAGGGTTCATCAAATAACAAACGAACATGCAGAAAGCGCAACAGTAGTTGGCTGCGTTAATGCTGTAGGAACTGCCATTCCACCAATGATCCTGTTCAAAGGGAAAAGGCTAAAGCCTTCTCATTTTTGACGCAGCAGCTTGCCATTTAGATCACAGTATTGTAGAAAAAGCTGAACAGCACAATATATCGTTGTATTGTCCATTATCTAATACAAAATATGAGCTCCAACCACTGGACAAGGCGGTATGCCGTCCCTCTGAAAACCATTGGGACCAGTAATTATTAAAATATGTTGCCCAAATCCCCGAAAGAAAACTGAACAAAACAATTTTTAATGTAATTCTTGCAAAAGTGTGGTCAAAGTGTATGACCCACAATAATATCGTAAATGATTTTTGTGCAACGGAATTGTACCCCTATAATCCTGATGTCCTATCTGAATCGGCATTTGCTCCATCGATATTGTCTGAATTGCCCAATCCGTTGATATCATTGCACATTGCATGAACTAGTATGCTATTTCACTACCACATCCGCGAAAAAATAATAAAAAAAATATATGTGATCAAATCTTGTTTTCAAGAGCTCATATCCACTCCTAATTTTAGGGTCGGAAAAAAGCGCTGAATTATAAAGGCCAGGAAGTCACAAGAGATTTATTTAAAACGGGGACCACTTCAGCTAGTAATATATATATATATATATATATATATATATATATATATATATATATATATATATATATATATATATATATATATATATATATATATATATATATATATATATATATATATATATATATATATATATATATATATATATATATATATATATATATATATGTATATATATATCTATATATATATATATATATATATATATATATATATATATATATATATATATATCATATATATTCATATATATTCATATATATATATATATATATATATATATATATATATATATATATATATATATATATATATATATATATATATATATATATATATATATAATATATATATATATATATATATATATATATATATATATATATATATATATAAATATAAATATATATATATATATATATATATATATATATATATATATATATATATAAATATATATATATATATATATATATATATATATATATATATATATATATATATATATATATATATATATATATATATATATATATATATATATATATATATATATATATATATATATATATATATATATATATATATATACATATATATGTGTTGATTTTTACTCCTTCACGGATGGAAAAATACAATGTGTTTTCATTCCGGGTGTACATCCGTTCACTACTGTCGTTCTGAAAAGAACAGTTTTGCTGACGTTTCGCCAAAATCACATTTGGCATTTTCGAAGCTTTCTTTCTCGCGTCCGAATAGAGACTGTTCTTTTCAGAACGACAGTAGTGAACGGATGTACACCCGGAATGAAAACACATACATACATATATATATATATATATATATATATATATATATACATATATATATATATATATGAATATATATATATATATATATATATATATATATATATATATATATATAATATATAGGTATATATATGTATATATATATATATATATATATATATATATATATATATATATATATATATATATATATATATATATATATATATACATCATGTAGTTGTTTCACTTTTGCAAACGTTTTGTTGATTTGTAATAAATTATAATATTATGAAAATCCAGTTTTGTTAACGATATACCGTGACCCAAAAACATGTTTTTTAATTTAATAAAAAAATTAGTTTTATTCAACCTAGTTGATGTTTTATGAATAACTGTTGTTTTAATGTGCATACGTTATTTGTGTTTAAGGGAACTGGTCAATTGTTAATAAAAAAATAAGGTGGGTCTTATTTGGCGAGCATACCTTAGTTTTATAACAAATTGATAGAAAATAGAAAAGTTTTAAAACTGTCAGCATGGTTTAGCGTTAATTAACAATTAGGTTTTTTTTGTAGGTATCTCACACATTTTATTTTACAAAAATGCGGGATTTTAAAAAACGCGTGAATATTTATCTGTTAAGTGAATATTTATCTGTTAAGTGTTGGTGAAAGCAGATTAAAATTACTTTTATAGTGAAAAAATATTTAGATACGTTTACTGGAACGGTCACAAATTTGATTCAGACCTAACTTTAAAAAAAAACCGGATTGATTATTGTGTTTGCCTACAATATCAAAATCTTATCTGACCCTAAACAGACTACACGTCAGCTTCTGCTTAACGCATAATACACAATTATATCATGGTAGCATCACAGAAAATATAGCTGGGCGTTAAACTATATTTTCTGTAGGAATATTTATAAAAATCCCTCTGGCTGCTGTGGTTCAGAAATCACCTCTGAACTCGAAATACATTCTTGGGAAGTTATTAAATCTTCATTACACTTATGACCAATTAGTAATACATATTTGTCTTCTTAAATATTGAATTACTTTCCATAGTTCGTTTCAAATCCTAGCTTGGTTGGCAAATAATCTTGTCATATCCTATGGTATGCAGAGATCCTTGTTTATAAATATAAATAAGTATTATAAATATGTACATATGCGCATCATCGTTAAATGTTATAATTTAGCAAAAGTTTCCTTAATTTTTGAATTAGTATAAACAGAATTATTAAAGATATGAATAATAAAAATAAATAAAATAAAAAAAAATCATTGAAATTATTGAAGATGTTTTTATAGGGTTCGAAACAAAGAGAATAAACTAATATATTGATAATAAGTAGTCGGCACAGCAGTTTATAAAACTGCAATAAAATGTACAGGTCCGTATTTAAAAAATCGACCTGATGATCATGGCTGAAAAACAAAACGTCGTTTACAAAATTTAAGATCAATTCTGATAGGGAACAAAAAATACCAATGGGAATGTAATCTTTATTTTCAATAGTTTCTTCAAATAACGAATATCTAAGGGTGTGTGCATGAGCTCTCAACTGCGCAACTTTGTATCCATTTAATTGACTTTGTAACTTTTACCGTTTCCGAGATCCCAATGCTCGTACTTCGTATTTGTAATACCCTGTATATAGAGGTATACATAGTGTAGAGAATTCATCTAAAACTTAAACTATACCATATATGTAGGTATAATAATAAAAAGAATAAAAATGTTTTTTTGGCAAACATAGTACTTCAACTGATATGAATATACGTCAATGGTTTTTTCAAGTTGAGATTTATATGCAAAAAAATATTTTTTTTTATATGAAGAGTTAATTTATTAAAATTTGGCGTTTTATGCCCTTAAAAAACATAAACACAAAAAAAATTATCATAAATACTAGGTAAATAAATACATAGCCTATTAAACTCCCAAATATGCAGCACTGTGAAAACATTGTAATCCAAAATGAAATAATCCTGCGTACTTAATAAGAAAAACTTCAGGTTTAGTGGTTTCATTTTTTGGAAACCCTCAACTGTTACTAAGTAACAGAGCATCCCTTTTTAACACATATTATGAAAACATCGTAGTTTATTATTTATTCATTTGTTTAAACTTTTATATTTACATCCCAAAAAATACAAATAGGTTTAGAGATATATAACAACACGATATAATATTAAAATAACAATAATTTATTAAAGTATTTAAATAAAATCAACAATAATTAAAAGAAAACATTAATTTTTTCTTTACTTCTTATTACTTCTTTTCATAGTTATTTTAAATATTTCTACATTAAATCATTTAAAATGATGTGGTACCTTATTCTAGCAACTCTGGCATATTTAAAAATTATCTTAATTTTTATGCTACTATTTTTGATTTTATTTATTTGAAGCTAGGTTCGATAAATGTGTTTCTCCTCATTTTTTTTTAATCGCTCAGTTTTTTTGGTTCAAATCCTTCTTTTCGAAATTCTTTTACCTTCCTGTGACCGATAAGATTGAATGGCCCGTTAGCAGTGAAATTGGGGTTACCCAAATCTACATTTTGGGGAAAGCCAATATTAAAACAAACAAGTAACGTCTAGATGTTAATTTCTATTTATGTTCAGTAGGGTTGCAGTATTTTAAACTCGATTTCGATTTTGTAAACTACACATGACCCGTTGAGCCATAAGGAAAAAAAAAGACCACATGTGGCGCTTGTAGCAGATCCGTTTCTGTGTTTAGCATGTAACATTTCTTGATGTATTTCAGGTGTATGTAATAGATGCGCCTGACCATCCAAAATAGGGGCCTAAGATTTTAACCATAGGCTTTACTGAATGAAATTCATCAGACCTGGCACAAAGTCTTTAAAAGTCTTGGTTTATTTGAAAACCTAGGATGAATAAAGCCAAGGCCTGTATAATTTTTATAGTTTGATATGATAACCAAATGCTGTCTGATGAACAGCTGCCGATGCCGTTCGCCTTGTGTTCTTTTAAAAATCCGCGGCCCGGCACTCTTCCTTGGAGGTACTTTATTCAACTATTGACATAATGATCTTTTTTTTAAGCAATACTACCACTAGAAAGAAAACGCGACTTTAGTTTGTTTTTTTTTAAACAGTAAATTTTGCCTCAATATGCAAATTTAAGCTATTTGCGTAGACTCAAGGTTTAATCATCTGTATAAATCTCAACTTTTACAGGAATGATAGGGGAGATAAACCACAACTTTTGAAACACCCGTTGAGATTTAAAGCCTCTTGAAAAAATATTTTCACTATACTTCATTTTAAAAGAGGTTTTATGCCTTGCTACAAAACATTTAACCAGCCCAAACTAATTCTAATTTAGATCACAATGGTACGGTGGAAGTATAATAATATCTTTCTCTAGAATCGTTTCAACAATCACGTATTTTGTGCAAGAGGCTTTTTTAAATTACCACTTTCAAGTTACTCCTTTTTAGCCAATAAATAAGTATTCTTTATATGCTATTTCATTTAAGGTAAGATATTGGATACCTAAATTTTTTTATTTTAACAATTAACAATAATTATCATTAACAATTGATAATTTTTTAAGCTTCCTAGAATTTTAAGCAGAGTTGTCCATAACTATAACCAATTGACAAGGAATCAGGAACAGCGCCTTCTTAAAATATTCCTCGAAAACATTTGCATTCATATTCTCGTGATAATAACTAGTTTATACCAATATATGCGATTATTAACCTGCAACATTGTTTGCTGATCTCAGCATTCCCAATCCCCCTGTAAGTTTGTCTCTGTCCTCAGCCATTAAATTTATTATAGCGACTTTATCTTTTCCAAAAGTACTGAATAAATAAAAGTATTATTTTTCTCAAAAGGACATTAGGCACTACGTCTATGGAATATGCGAAACCGTAATTTTTTATTACTAATATTATTAGTAACTTGTATTAACTTTTAGGAAATAGGCTCCAAAAATATATACACGATGTCCTTGAGGACATACGCCTAAAACAGCTAACCGTACGTGCTTATCATACGCGCTCATGTGAAACTGTTCATTTAAACATGCGATTCAGTCAGTCCCGGCCATACGCGTATTTCCATTGATTTGACCACGTTGTAAACATCATACGGAATAGAAGGTATTAGTCTTAGATTAAGTAGAAGTTTTAAAGAGTAGGCCTTCCTATTTAAAATTTTTAAGAAAAGTGGGTTTTAAAAAAATTGAAGAAACGACATATTGTTTAAACAAACGCGAGTGCATTACCAATTTGAAAACTGGAAGGAAACATCCTAATATCTAACATTACAACTATAGTTTTTTTGAGAGTTACAATCAAGACTGTAGGGAATACATTTTGTTTTTGGTTAAAACTGTTGCCTCTCCGCCATTTTATAAACAAAAGTCAACTTGGAATCTATGGAATATGCGTAATATTTTATTACTAATATTATTAGTAACTTGTATTAACTTTTATGAAATAGGCTCCAAAAATAAAGGCTAAAATTTTTCGCAGAATACGATGGTGTACAAAAACATACGGGGCTCATTAAAAATAACAAAGTTGGGACTACTTACGATAAAACAAATGTGGCAAAAAAGTTTTAACCTTTAGAAATATCCTTGTAGCATATAAAAGGACAAAACAATTTACATTCACAAGTAAATGTGTATAATTTAAATTTACAGAATACAATAAAATTTAAAGATAAATATACACATATTTGAAGTGGATGCATCTAGATATCATCAAAATGGTTTTTTTAAGAAATTGTGCTGTAAATAGTTTTTTAGTATTACTCTAAATTGACTTTTTTAGCATTACTCTAATATCCATCTTACGATGATGTGGTGTGTGGTGACGACAGCACTATAGAGTAATTCAAACAGACCCGACAAACAAAATCAAGAGACGGATAACCGACCTTATATAAGCATACAACCTGCCAGCAGAGAAAAAGACGTTACGACCAAGCAGCTCAAGGATGTCGCGGTTCTACCGACCACTTAAAATGCACAGGTTATTGTACCACTTCAACCTATCGTCAGTGTAATAGGATCGCCTACTTACAAAATCGGTAAATATCTTACAAATATTCTTAAAAATTTTACAGGAAAAACATTCATATATGAAGCTCTACACAATTTGTAGAGAAATTTAAAAGCAATCCAATTAGATTCAAAACATATCTTAAGTCAGTTTCGATGTAGTATCGCTATATACGAATTTGCCTATTAATGATTCAATTCAATAATATCGGAGCTATTTTACTACAATAATTTTGACAACTCACTGGGGATGGTTCCTTAGGACACTATGTATAAAGAAAACCAACACAAACGAACAGATACCTAAATGCGAATTCACATCATCACCCGGCACAGAAGCAACCAGTTATTAATTCTTTTGCTTACAGAGCCCTCGCGATTTGTGTCCAAAATTCGTTACAATCGGAATTAGAGAAACTGACTCAAGCTTTAAGAGGGAATGGCCAAGCTTTAAGAGAGAATGGATATTGAACTGAGGATATTAGACGTCAATATATAATATATTAGACGTCAAAATATAATATGCCTACTCCACGACAGGAAACTAATAAGGAGTTACCAATAGGAAGTGTAGTTCTTCCATTTATTCCCAGAACCACAGGCGACAAGAATGCAAGGTAACTTCGCCGATCCAACATACAGACAACACACACAAGAAAACTGGACTGTGGCGGTGTCTATATTGGAGAAACTGGACGAACCATATCCACTAGGCTTAAGTCACATGAATGATATATTATAAACAGATTGTATAATCTGCTGTACCTAAACACCAAAATTCCACTGGACATATCATAAATGCGAAAAAGTCAACGTTCTTGCGTCGTAGGTCTAGAGAATCGACTGAAATTTATAAGCATTCTAATAATTTTAATAGATATACGGCCTCTAGTCTACAACATAAGTGGAAATCGATTGCTATACCGGTTCACCGTTCGGTGAAAAAATAAATAGTTGGCCTAAATCTCTCCGATCTCGTGAAGTAAAGGTCCCTGAAGATACTTCGTGCAATCGAGAAACGTCGGAAAATGATTCCATTTTCACAGGTCTACACACTCTGTGTGAGGGTTTATTTGTTAGCCTTTTTCTAACAAATAGTATTTTTCATATTTGTTATATGATTAGGCAGCATCAAGGCGACATAGTAAATGTTTGCCATGGAGTAGTTCGCCATGTCGTGTGGAGGGAAATATGACCGGTTATATGTTAGTGTTGGAAGAAGGAAACTTCATTCGCATGGCAAATATTGGCAAACATTGGTCATATAGTAACCTGCCATGCTTTTTGCATAGAAAATTAAAGACGACTGTACTAATGATCGGGTATTGCAAACGAATTTTAGTTTTCATACATACATATATACACTACAATCTAAATATAAATAGGCACTGTTTTCGCTTATAGCGTAAAAAGACATGACTTGTTACCTTAGGAAAGGTTCGTTTCCGAATATTTGTCATATATAAAGATAGGTATTTAATCAAAAGGTTTGAGCACATTTGTCATTAATTTTCCATGGCAATCTACTCTTGCGAACGTTCGCTTACGTTTGCCATTTATTCTGGATGCGGCTTTATGAAGCTCTAACAAGCCATGAGATCCGTGATTTCTTATTAATGCAATGAAGTCATGTACTTTCTTAATATGCACTAGTTTTGTACCTAAGGTCTACCAAGAATGCCGGGATCAAGCCTTGCCTTGTCAGACGTTTGACTCCAAAAAGGCTAGTAAAAATACAAACGTTCATCACAAACACACTAACGTTAGTACTACCATTTACTACTCTTCATAAGGGACAATATTTCCATACAAAAATTTTGTAAATTCATTAAAAATTAAAATGTATCAACAAATTACTGATAAAAAGTAGACAAATAAGTTTTTGAGGATAAAAAGTGTACAAGGGAGGTTTTTAGATAGAGAGATGTCTAACCAACTAAACAATTAACTACAAGTTTTGAAAGCTTCGATCCATCTGTATTAGGATTTCCTACTAAATTTAATTATTAATAATTTTTTAATCCATTATATCACCAGGAGAATATAAATTTAATTCGCTATTAAACTACATTGGGGTTTACCTGTACCTAAATGCAATAGTTTATTTTGCGTTTTTCTTAGTAAATGCAGTGGGACTGTCTATTAAATTTTTTGTATCATTATTTTTATTTAGCAGACTTTGTATCCAATATCCGGTTTCCCTATACCTAACTCTTGGAGCTCAGCAAATAGGCCTTTTCTACACATTAGATCTAATTTCAAATACCCTTAGGCACCGATATAACGGTTACCTCGAATTTTTACATTTATCAAAGACATTGAAAAAAAATTACTGAAATTGCGTATAAGTAAACCTAATGCAGTTTACTAGATAATTTAATATTATGTTATTCCAGGTCACTGGAATGCTTATTAATAATGATGAAACCAGTCATTTAATAGATAGTAACGGTACACTTGCTAACAAAAATGTAAATTATTAAAAAAACTGTCGCATTTAAGTTACCCTAAAGTAGCAGGACAGAAAATTAAATAAGTTTTTTCTAATGTGAAAATTTACCACAGATCTTAATTAAAATGACGATATTAATGGATATCTTAACTACTAAAATTTTAGTAAAAAGTAGGCCACAACGGCAAGAATCTTTTAATGTATAGTCGGTAGGGATGTCAATCCTGGGATCCCAAAGTCCCGGAATCTCGGAGGAAAAAAACCTGTCTGGCAAAACCGGGGTTAGACCGATTATTTCCTGAATTTCCTTCATATCATCATTTTAAAACAAAAGCATCGACTGAACCATATGCAGCAGGCTGGGAATTCTCCGCTAATTAATTCTAATAATACAGATTTTGCTCTATTTTGACGCGTTTATGATTACATCATTGTGCCCTTGTGCCTGCGGCTTTCAACAAATTAAAATTCATGCTGAAAGAATTATTTGAAATTAAAACTTCACCACAGAACTGATCTACAAGATACATCAAGCAACGCCGCAGAACCATTTATCCTGAAATTCTTTGCAATCCCACAAATCCTCTATAAACTCTAAACAAAATGATTGCTTTGAACATCTATTTTATTAAATCTGAATTAGAAAAATTTTTAGTCACGCTAGACAACGAAAATGAACTAATCAATATGAAATAAAGATGATATATCCATTGCAAAAGGCATTACCCAAAGCAAACGAAAAAAAACAAGTGCTGTTAGTCGACACCATTGCTTGCCAACATCATTAGGCATGAAAATTGATATTGAATGAATATTTTTTTCATCATCCCTCAAAAAATGTATGTTTGCTCACTATTCGAAATTTATACATACATTTTCGGATAAGATTTGTTCCCTTGTTTCAGTAAGACGATGTCCGTTATCGGAACTCCAAATAACTATGTTCGAAATGCAAACTTCGCGTCGCCTCCATTGATGAAGAAGCTACTTTTACAGTGGAAACAGATGCATTCGAATATTCTGTTGCGTCCTAATTAACTCAGTCAGGAAAACCAGTTGCGTTCTTTTCGAGAACTTTATCAAAATCAGAACATCACTCTTTTGTAGAGAAGGCAACTTACGACATGGTCTATTCGGAAATAGAGGATTTTTTAATTGGTCTCTATTTCTGACTCTTAATTGATCAAAGATCTGCCGCTTTAAGATTTGGTGGTAAAACTTGTTAGAGAAATCAAAAACGAAAAAATAATGAGTTGGCGTTTGGAGGTCTCTTGCTGTAAATACAGACCTGAAAATCAAAAAGTTCTTGCAGATTCCTTCATTTCCGATAAAAGCTTATATGATCTACATAAAGCTTTATGCCATCGTAGAATCACAGCGGAGTCCGATGTAAAAATATACCATATTATCTGCAAAACATAAAAATAACCACAGTTTAAAAAAAACCTCTCATTAACGCTACATTTGAAAGATTAAATATATTTCAAAGAACCACTGCTTTCCGAGAATAATCCTTATATTTTAACAAATGTAGTTAAGTGCTTGAAATTTCTATTTGCTCTTCCATGTTCTGATAGGCATTTCTTGAAAACCATGGAATAGCATCAAGTTATTTGGTAAACAGTTCAGTTAATTTGAAGAGAATATCGGAGTGAATTTGAAAACTCCATTCTGCTACTTCCCATAACCACATAATATCTACAGTATGACGGGTCGATGTGAATCGCCGGTACACACCGCATTAATCTAGCCAACAAGCCGGATGTTCAGCCAAATATAAGATATGACTGTTGAGCTAACTGAAACGCGTCGACTTTTCAACGGTTTATTTACCGACGACGAAAAAAATGTCATGTCATTTCGTTAAGATTAGCGGAAAGGCTACGGCTTTTTCAATGAATAAAAACATACACTTTTGATGCGTAAAAAAATGGGATATGAAAAAATACTGAGTCTTCAATAATCTTAATAAAAAAAAAACACTTTACTCGGGACATTTTTTTTCTTCGTCGATATGTAAGTCGTTGAAAAAGTCGACCCGTTTTAGACTTTCTCGGATATCCTCTCAAGAAGAATGAAAATTACTCAAATGATAACAGGTACAAGAGGCCAAGAAAACATCGCCACTGAACTTAATAACTTTTCCAGCACTATTGTTTCCACTTTGGCTAGCAAGATTCAAAAACCCCTTAACGTTTTTGAGTGTCTTCTAATGGAGCAACAAAACTGTCTAAGACAAAGTATATGTATCCCGTTATTATTTTTGAATATATAAACTCATCAAAAATAAATTTTTCTGCTGATGAATTTTGTATTTCAGACACGATAATCAAATTTTAATTTAATTTAATATAAAGGAATCAAACCTAGTATATTTGTAATGAGCAAGAAGAGACCGACTTTATGGACATATAATATACAAGAAGTTCTATTTGAAAAAAAAGGGGTATTTTTCACCGCTATATTTTTTGGACACCTTCTGTATACATAAATAGTGATTTTCTACAAACTACGAAAAAAAAAACCACACTTTTTATAGATAGCATTTTTCCTATCTCTTAAAATTAAATCAATACTGAGGGAGGCGAAAGGTACTAATTAAGTTTTCTTGTGGTAATTTGCACTCGTAGAAAAAGTATAATGAACAACAGGTATTTACTGGAAATCGATAGTGATTTTTATATTAGTGTTTTTTTTTAATACAGAAATCTTAGAAATCTATTATCTTACAAGAAAATAATTTTGGTTACTGATGTGAACAAAAATTCTATAAGGAAAAGGAGGACGAAATGGTAATTTAAAAGTAGCCACAACTTAATTTTCAGTACGGAAAATCCATCGTTGGAATAAAATTAATTTTAAACACGGGGACATATAGGAAAAAATATATGATATAATTTGTGAAAACAAATATGTGTTCCCCAATTTATAAACTTGACCAACTGTTAAAAATGTAAGGACATACAGTTTTGCAACTACCGCCAAATCACCAGGACCTGAACCACTTCGAAAATGTTTGGGCGTTAGTTAAAAATTGGGTAGTCGCCGAAATAGTACTTTTAAATTGGCTGATGTAGAAAACTCAATTCTTTAAAAATTTAAAGAATTACAATCTGAAGAGCGAAAAAAAATGCAAACATGTTCAAAGGATGAAGACACCCAGACTGAAAGGGAGCATTTATTTGGATACGGCGTAGGACCATTTAAAGTTTACTGTAAACATCGGATCCATTACAAGACTGGGGGACAGATACTGAAGACAGCGATAGTAGTTTTAGCGTTCAAGCCATTCCGTCATCGGATTCCGAGTCAACCTTTTCATTCTAATATAGTCAAGGTCATATTAAATATTTTCTTTTACAATATTCCTAAATAAATTATTACATTATATATTATAAAATATTAATATTATTTCACCTTAGTAAATCGCGATTTTTAATACATTATATGTTAAATACAGAAATTCTGACTAAAAGATTCCGAGTTAACCTTTTCATTCTAATATAGTCTAGGTCATATTAAATATTTTCTTTTACAATATTTCTAAATAAATTATTATATTATATATTATAAAATATTAATATTATTTCACCTTAGTAAATCGCAATTTTTAATACATTATGTTAAATACAGAAATTCTGACTAAAAGTTCATAACTTGCACTCCTAAATTGTAGCTATAATGATTGAAGTTACCCTAACTGTTCTATGGTGTTGCCGTCATAGTATAGGAATTGGAAAGAAAAATACGGCTAGAAATTAGGCGAAGTTAAAACAAGAAAAAAAAGAAGACACTGGCCGAACTAAACTGGTACCAAAAAGACTCTGCGAAAATGTTAACTGATGCCATGGCAAAGAACGTTTAATGTTTTGAAGGCCAAACTAACACAGAACGCGAAATTAAGATTACAAGCAATTGGTTACAGTTATGAAAAACCATCTTCTTACAAAAAAAAATCCGCAGCTGTTTTCGCTACCCAGTTGCATAACGTTAGGCAAGGCACTAAAAGTATGCAAAGCTTATAGGGAGCTTTTATTGGACGAAGTCGGACGGTGATCAAAATTCGGCAAAAATTTTACAGCCGGTGACCAAAAAATGAGCGATAAATGTAACAGCTAGAAAACGACAATTTGAAGGACGCGATAATGGGCGTTAAAAAAGAAAACTTAGTTGGAACCCAACCCATTCTAATAACCTATTCCATATACTTGGGCGTCAACAATATAGAGGAAAACGTCCTCGGAAAAATGTTTTCAAATCTTAGCCGTTTTCCTAGAAATAACCAATGTAGGCAAAATCATAATAATAGCAATTTTTATAGATAACAAAACACTTCGCAGGTGTCGAGCCCGTTCAAACTAAAGGAGACCAGGTTTTCCTCGAAGCCGTTATCCTCAGCGTTTTGTAAATAATAGTGTAAATTTCAATGCAAATGTAGAAAATAATAACAATAACACTAACCAGACAACGCAAAAACTCAACACTAGTTTTTTTCCCAACAAACAAACAAAAATGATTATGAATATTTTGAGCTATGTGCGTGTTAGAAATAAAAGGGCTGAAATGATATTTTGAAAATTATTTGAAAGATAGTAGGTAGTATTATAAATACAGGAAATAAAATTAAAGGGCTTGCAGGCTCAACGGATTCTGTATGGTCCAATTATTGATTACATAAAAAAATTATTTTTAAAGTCCAAAAATAACTCATACACTGTTAGGCCATCCAGAAGCGAAATAAATACATATTGCTGTACCAGTATTACAGATTAATGTCTTTTTTTTAAGGATAAATGATATAAGGCCTATTGATCGCAAATAGCATTGCGAGACCGAAAGAAGTTAAAGTGGCTGTAATACTGCTGAATGTGAATGAAAGAGATATAGATTGCGAAATTTTCAGCCTAAAGTTGAAAAATTATCACAATGTAATATTTACTACTATGCAAAAAATAAAATCTCTGTTAAAGTCGATACAATTTTAGATTTTGTAAATGCATAATAATTTCACTTGAAAGAAAAAAAAATTATACACAAAATTTGGGCTAATTACGCGGATGCTTTTATTTAGAAAACGATTCTTTTAACAGTTACAAATATTGCAATATTCTTAAGCAAAAAATAAGGTTAAAGGAGGATACAACCCCTGTATACGTCGAACCTTATAGGTTATCTCACGCTCAAAAAGAGAAAATGAATAACCAAGTTAGGATATGCTAAAAAGGGGTATTATAAAGGAAGCACTTTCTGAGTGGTCCAAACCTATTCAATAGTTCCAAAATACCGGACAAAAGTTGCGTTAAACGTCAAAGACTGGTAATAGATTATAGTTTATATAACAAACATTTGAAAGATTAAAATTTTCCTCTGGCAAATATAACGGAAATTCTAGATTCCTCATCTGGTGCAGTTGATTTCTTATATCTCGATTTACCACAAGGGTATTACCAATTAGAGCTTGATCCAGGAAGTAGGCCCTATATAATCTTTAGAACGAACAGAGAAAAATTTCAAATAAAACTGCTAGAAAAGCAGTTTTCAAAACATAATCAGTTTATTCTTAAAACACATGCAAGTGGGTTTGCGTTAGGCGCAGTACTGTCAAACGCAATTGTACGATAGAAAAGGAGTTATTACCGATAGTTTGGTTATATAAGCATTTTAGACCATATTTACTTAAAAATTGAAATTGTTATTTGACCATCGTCCCTTAATGTAGGTACTTATTTGGCAAGGTAAATCCCTCTAGTAGACTTAGAAAATTTAGATTAGCTTAGGAATAATACAATTTGTCGATCCACTACGTTAAAGATGTTGAAAATATTTCAGCGCATGCTTTGTAACTTGTGCAAATAGACGCGAAAGAAATAAAAGGAATGAACAGCAGAGAGAGTGGCAGTATAAACGCAATAACTCGTGCACAGGCAAAAAATAATTCAACAAACCCCAATATGACTAGCAGTAATAGTTGTATAGAAAATGATATTGATTACCCTGTTTTAGTGGAAATACACGTGCTGAATTTGACTTGAGTACGTCGTTGAGGCATTTGGAAAAATTATGTGACAGATACGATACGTCGGAATTCATTATTATAAAAATAATGAATCTAATCATTTTTTAAACGGCATTTAAAATAAAAATAAAATTTTAAAGAAAAATCTTAAACTTTCTATAATGAAAGATAAACAGACGACAGAAAATAAGGAATTATGACAATTAATTTTCATTAATTTAGTTTCCATACAGTCAACAAACTCCCAAGAAAATGTGTCTACAGGTCTAAGGCATATCTTTTAATCTTAAATTCCTTTGGAAAAAAAGTTGAAGTCAACGAGTTGACCCAGATGTTATATTTACTACTTCTGCTGAAAAATATTGAAAACTGAAATTTGTAAAGATGTTGTTCAAGCAGCTTCCGCCACGTGTGGGTATATATATGAGCCGGCAGAAACGATGAGTTTTCGATAAGTCAAGGAAACTCACTGAATCTTTACCGCCCAAATTGAAGTCACCCGCCAAAACAACCCTTTTAGAGATACCAAGCAAGTTGATTTAAGAATAAATGCATATTACAAAACTATTAAGATTTTTTATATATACAGCACTACACATTTATCAATATTAAAACATTCATAATGTTATTTACAATAGAAAAATCTAACGATCCTTTTAAAAGAATTGCAATACCTCCGGTTACTGTTTGATTATGCATTGTGCAGTCTACCACTTTATAACCATATTTGCACAGAACATCAATTTCCTCATGGGGTAACCAATGTTCGGTGAAACAAAGAATGTTGTTTATACTTATGTCTGCAATAGAGTAGCTTTGTTTCTATTTGATTTACCAGTGGGACATGTAGTTCGTTTGTGCAATGAAACCATTTGAGTCGATTTTTTAAGAGGTACAAGTATCCCTCTGAACATCGTTTCCAGAACCGCCTTTGCAACCTAGTTACCAATGAGGAAATGATCAGGGGTTAAACATGTCAAATCCGATGGGTCTGAAGAAATAGTTTTATCAAGTTTGAAAAGTTATTTATGTAAGTATCTTTTGGTAAAAAATTAGCATTTAAAATAGTTGACTTCATCTCTATAGCAGCTCCTAGCTTAAAGGAGTTGTATTTTTTGTTTCCATCTCGTCTGAATATCTTCGCACTCACCGTCTGAGAACACATTTAGTTTTGGTAATCTCTGCTGTAGCATATATGCGGCAGTCGTGATAAAAAAATGATTATTAGGATTGCCACTTTTAAAGTAGAAATGTTTTCTAATAATCTTAAAGAGTCAAATAGGCTTGTTAAAACTTCTAAATGCCAAGACTTGCTGAAAACATACAAAGGAAAACTTAAAACTCATAGAAAAAATACTGCACATGCCTAAAAGGAGTACAACTCCAATAAGCTATTGCCATCTAACAACATTACAAAAAGTGCATGGCAAATAATACACTCAAAATTAAAAAAAAAACAAATCCATCCCTGAACAGATTATTTTCGAGGGTGAGAAAAATCAATGACGCAAACGAAATGGTTAACCAGTTCATTTCTTACTTTACAGATTCTGTTTAAAATCTTGTTGACAAGACACCCATATCTAGGACGTTATTGTCCCCTGCCACACACTATATTTTTGATTCCACTAAGTGAGGGTGAGGTACTGCAAGTTGTAAAATCTGTCTCAACTAATAGATAACGTGGTGATGATGAGGTGTTGCCTCTTCGGTGACTATAGCTCAGATTTTAACTACGTTGGCTTTTTTGATATGTCTTCCAGCAACATGATTTTTTCCCCGGGATCTAAAAATGGCATAGGTGTTCCTAATTCATAAAACGGGCAGCACGGCAGTCATCGACAACTACAGGCCAAACGCCCTACTGTCGGTGTTTTCGACGATATTTGAGAAGTCTTTCATGACAAGACTGGTTGGTTTTTTTTAACTATTATCAGATTCTGACTTACAGACAGTACGGTTTTCGGTTTGGATGGTCCACTGAAGATGCCATACTGTCACTACACCGACAAATTGAAAATTTTAACAAAAAACTAAAGATCCTAGGAATTTTGTATGACTTCTCTAAGGCCTTCGATTCCATAAATTATAATATTCTACTTAAGCCACTGTGGAATACGAGGACCAGTGTTTGATTGGATAAGAAGTTATTTAGCTGACAAGAGTGCAAGCTGTAAAATCAGTATGTGAGGAAGGTGTAGCTGTTTCAGACTGGAATAATACTAGGATAGGAGTACCACAGGGCAGTGTGCTGGGACCTATACTCTTTCAGGTTTTATAAATGATTTACCTAAAATGATAGTTATCTTACCTTTGTTTGCTGATGATACATCTACAGTATTTGGTGCTGTTGAGTATAAAACACTTTGTGAAAAGGCAAACAGACATTTGTCTAACATTGTTGTGTGGTGTAAAAAGAATGGACTTTGCAGGAACAAAAATGTCTTCTTGTATTTACTCCTCTGAGGATGACCCAGGCTAGGAGTCTACTAGCCAGTGACAATGGATTGAGTCTCGTATATGAATCTGTGAAATTCTTGGGTGTCGCCCTCGAACAGTATCTTAGGAGAGAGACAGGTTGAAGATATTTGTAACAAATTATACTTAAAAAATTACGCTATCCTACAAGGTGCTACAATAAAGGGATTTTGTAGATGCATTTACTCTAATGACCTTCTATTACACATCAATACAACCTACCCTATCTTACGGTCTACTACTTGCTTGGTGAAACTCTAGCAGCATAAATCAAGTTCTAATAAGACAGAAAAGGGTTCTTAGAAATATGTTTCGGATACCGTTTGGACCCATTTGTAGGCCAACATTTCAATGTCAAAAAATTATAACTCTGATAAACCTTTTCATTTTACGGTGTGCTTATCATATTTTTAAACATCGCCATGAATATGTAAAATTCGGGGAAAGAAATCAATATTTAACAAGAAACTGTGACAAACTTTACGTCCCCAGTGTCCGTCTGATCCAAGTACAAGTGTTATATAAATATACCTAACGATATTGGAAGGAAGAGGCATATTGACAATGACCCCAATCCTGAGCAGCATACAAAGTAGGTGGAGTAAAAGGGAAGGGCCTACAGATAAGCCTGGCTCGATTCAATTTTAATTGGTTAATTTTTATTTATTTATATGTATATACATCCTTTTCTCCAGATTTTGTGATCTTACCCCAGTTTCAGCAAAGGCGTACATTTATATGTGTCCGTGTACCTTGGCCAGGTAAAAGCTTTCTATAGTCATAGATATATGTCTTGTTAATTGTTTAAAATGTATACAGTGGGACAAGCAAAGTGCACATCATGTGGGATTTTTTTTTAATAAATGACCTTGGTAAAATTGAATTGTAGAAAGTTTTTGCTTAAAAATTAACATAAAATGATAATGGATAAGTTAGTCGCCTTATTTATCTTTTCTACCAAATTTTTAAAAAATTGCGCTACTTTATAATTTACTCTTTATTAGGCTATTTCAATTAATTGAATAAAAATATTCCATTTAATTTTAGAAAGGGCGAAATAGAAATAGAAAAGGGACTTTCTCAGTTTCGTTTTTATTAAAAATAAATAAATAATGTTAACTTAATAAATAACCCAATGTAAAAAAATATTTTACATTAAATTGTGGAAACTGGATAAACTTGGCATCAAGTTGAGACGCATTTTTTGGACCCATTTACTTTCCCATCAATAAAATTTATTCTAAAAAAAATAATTAAAATAATGCATTTTTAGGCGAAGAACTTATCAAAAATAAATAGGTTAATTCAGGTTTACATTTGGTAAAGTGAATCAAATTAAAAAAAAAATCAGAAAAATATGTCAATCGATAGCGCAAAAATTGGGCATATAAATTATGGCACACGAATCTGAGAATATGAAATCTATAGAAAAGGTGCATTACTCATTAGTGATTGGCTAAAACCTCCCCCTTTCGTTAAGGTTTCAGATCCGCGCGGCGTACTGTAGCTATAAAACAAAAAAAGAAAGAACTTTTTCCTTTACCATTTAATTTCATAAAATCTTTTGTGAAAATGTTTTCTAAATCTTTTTGATTGTTATTACATATTGCACCTTTGAACTTATTTAATGAATATTTAGATGTAGATGGTTCTGTATTCAACATTTGTTTTTTGTGTTGGGTGTTGTTTTGTTTTTGTTTAGTGAATTTGTGTATGGAATTCTTTCATTAGGATTAATTTGTATTTGTGAGATTGTTTCTTTATTGTAGATCGGTATCGATTGTGTATTTCTTTTTTTTTGTGGGTTATTTATATTTTTTTTTGTGTTGTGTGTTGTTTTGGTTTATAGAATTGAGCTCGGAATTATATATTGGTAAAGAATTTTTGTGTGGAATTCTTCCATTAGCATTGATGTGTATTTCTGGGATTGCTTCTTTATTGTAGCTCGTTAACGATTTCTGTTATATGTGATAGAAAAAAATTGTGTTGTGTGTGATAGGAAAAAACTTTAAATACAAAAATTTCATAATGTTTCTTGTAATTTTTTTTAGACTTGACTGACAAATGCGCATCACAAACCTGAAAAACAATCGCTAGTTTGATTTTCTTAATGGAACACCTTACACCATGTATATTTCCTGCTAGAACAAAAGATCTTTTTCTCCTGATTTCAAAAATATAAAATATATCAACTTTTGCGTTAGCCGTTTTTGAAATATTTCAGTATTAAATATTGATAGCGCTATGTATCGTGGTGATGACAGGGGTTTTGTTATACTTCAATGTGACTATGTTACATCATACTGACATCTTCCGTGAGAAAAGTGGGTTATTCCGAGAAAGAAAAGCTTCAAATAGTTCATATTTTTTATTCATATAACAAAAGTATATCGACAGTTTAATAGCAGTATCGTCAATATATCCTGGAGGACGGATACCATGGACGAAAACAATTAAACGCATTATCCAGCGATTTAATGAAAACAAATGAAGAGAAGAGGCATATTTAACAATAAAGGGAAATATTTAAACTATTTTAAACTCCTTTCAAATAGCATTATTATTCTGCAATCTAATATTGTAAAATAATTTTGAAATAATGTTTTAGAAATCCCTGAAACATCAACCCCGGTTGATGCAACAATTTGAAGTCAGAAAATGAAGAAGATCCTGAAATCACGAGAAAAAGATCTTTTGTTCTAGCAGAATATAAACATGGTGTTCTATTAAGAAAAAACAAACTATCGATCTTTTTTCTGCCTTGCGAGGAGCATGTTTTTTTTGAGTCTCAAAGGAAGGAAGTCTAAAAGAAAAATTATAAAACTTGTATTTAAAGTTTTTTCTCATCACTTACAATAAAGTCTGTAGGTGGGTGGATAAATATAAAAAATACCTCTGTACATTCAAAGCATTTTTTTTTTCCATTACAGATTTTTGTACAGTGTGGAAGAAAGTATGGACTACTCCTAATAATTCAGTAGTCTGTAGGGTTTATGGAAAATGCTCGAACACGTTAATTTAGTATTTTAGTTTGTCACATTCTGATAACATTTATTTGTCATTTTATTGACATCTGTCAAAATTATGACGTAATCGACATTTTTTTTAAATGGTAACATATGGCATGTGATACATCATTTGAAAGCTCTTGTTTCACTCAGTATGTTCCTAGATTTTAGTGCGAGTTTATTGGGTCATTTCAGAATGACGACCGTTCAATTGTGCGTGGAACAAAAGTATGGACTACCCCTTATAATTTGGTAGTCTTCAGGTTTTATGGAAAATGCTCGAACACGGTAATTTAGTTTTTTAGTTTCCCACATTTTGATAAAATTTATCAGTTTTTTTTTATTGACATCTTTCAAAAATATGACGTAATCGACATTTTCTTAATTGCAATATATGGCATGTGAAACATCATTTGAAAGCTCTGGTTTCACTCAGTATGTTCCTAGATTTTAGTCCCGTTTAAAAATGGCCCAGCTCAATTATTTGACATTTGTCATATTCTTGATTAGTCTCTATATGACGAAAAACATGTTTTCTCGATTCTGTCGGTCTCTCTGTCTGTCCGCGGCATAGCTAAAAAACTCTTGCCCGATTAACTTCAAATTTTGGTCAAAAATTAAAGGTAATACGGAGATGACCTTGTAACATTTTGATAAAAATCTAATATGGCAAAACAAAATGGCGGACTAGTGAAAAGCTAAAAAAATTATTACTAAAAATGTGCTCATCCAATTTATCTCAAATTTTGCATAAAAATCAAGTATTGTGTAGGAATCAGCTGGTAAAATTTTGGTTTAATAAAATATTTAAAAAATCTACTTAATGAACTTATTTCAAATTGTGTGCCATAACTAATTGTAGTATAGAGATAGTATTAGTAAAACTGTGGTACTAATTCAAGATGATGGACCCAAATGGCGGCCAAATAAAATATTTGTAATCTGAAAAAAATCACCCTCTCAGGTTTTACATCGCGACTCTAGATGTCAAAAAATATGTTTTATCCATTATGTCGATCCGTCTGGCGGTTTGTCCGTCAGTTCGCGGTATAGCTTAAAAACTACTCATCAAATTCACTTCAAATTTTAGTCAAAAACTAAGGCTCAAAAAAAAACTAATTATCTAATTTATCTTAAATTTTGCACAAAATCAAGTAACATGTAGGAATCAACAATAAGGTCGGGCAAAAAACTGTCCAAAAATCTATCCTGGGTGGAAGCCATAGAGAGCAAATAGGTCTCGGCCATGTTTGTGTATTGTGTAGCTTCTCGTTACTAAGCTCTGATTTCTTCTGCTTCAAACTTGGGGATTATCTTCTTTACTTGACGCTGTCAATATCCGCATTTTGGTTAACCCTAGTTAGATTTTTTTTGAGGTGGTGTAAAAAAGTGAACCTAAATTAATAGGACTTTTTAAACAAACCTTATACTATTAGGTATACGTACACTATCGCGTTTACTGTATATTAATTATTTTCATCACTAGGGTTCGCATAGTCGCAGCCATTCTTCTACGTCAGTACTCTAAGCAAGTAAGGCATTTCCGGCAAATTTTTGAGATATCACCAATTTGTGAAAAAGCAGTTTAGACCAGATTGGATACAACTAATGGATATGAAGGGTGGCTCCTCAAGACGTTTTTGTGGATAACTGTGCCTACTACAATTTTAGGAAAATATAGTATAATTTGACTCGTACCCAATATAATATTTGTAGAGTTTCATAGGATAACTTATCCAAGGCGTTTTAATTAGGTTTTTATATACAGAGTTATCAAAATGTATTATTCTTCTAAATCAAATAAGTACGTGATAAAGAAACATTATTTTAAGTACTTTAATATGAAATATGAAAAATAATATTTTCGAGTGACTTCTTGAACTCCACGAGGCATACTCTCAATTAAATTATAAATAAAATTTTTATGAATAGCATTATTATTTTGGACATTGACAATTTGCGAAACTTATAGCAAACATTTTTGAACATTACAACTAAAATAAATATTCTCGATTTTCTGAAAACGAAATATTAAAGATTTAAGGTAACATGTTTTTAATTTGTGAAAGGTATTAACAATAATGGTAGCTATGTTGTAAATTAAAAAGAATGCAATATTCATACATGGTGGTGTGATGATTTATGCCAGATCTGATGTTAAAATTCGAAATCGGGTCGTATCCAATCGGGTCTAAACTGCCTTTTCACAAATTTGTGATACATAAAAAATTTGTCAGGAATGCATTACATTCTTTATGGCCATGTAGTATTAACAATTAAGAAACAAAGAAATTTAGTGGTAGTTTACTTAAAAGTCAACAAAATAGCATATTTAAATTTTCCAGGAACATGAAAATATATCAAGTAGTTTTTGGAAAACTGCCCTTCGAATTTAGACAGAATAATGGAGTTTTCTACTTGGGATCAGGTTAGTTTATTTACCAAAGGTATTAAATATTAATAATAGGTAAAAACATTATTTTCGCCATTATTTTTCGCCATTATTCCTAGGACATTTGGCAACCTTTGCTGTTATTTTTCCAGTATAAGGTATAGGTATGAAATTGCTTATTTTCCTTTAATGTCTTAATAAAATAAAAAACTTTTTATATTGCTTTTTCTTCCTATTTTGTCTAAAGATTTTATTGCATTTAATTATTTAGCACAGTTTTTTTTGCTTAGAGTTATGTTGATCAATCTGTGAACAACGTTTTTATAAGCTGATATTTTATTTTGAAAGAATGACTAAAGGTTTTGGTATCGTAATATATGTTTGAGATGGCTCATAGAAAATTTGAAATTCATGTTTATTATTCTTAATAATTATTGTTAAATATAGTAAATTAATTTCTTTGTTATTTTCTAATTCAATTATAAATTTAGGCTTTCTTGAAGGTTATTTATATAATCTAAAAGTGATGTTAATTGGCAGTGCCAGTAAAACATGTTAATCATCAACATCTACACCTATATCAATAAATGGATTTTTTACTAATGGAATAGTCTTCCCGTTTAGTTTCTAAATGATCTATAAGTATATCAGCTAAAATTGACTTAAGGATTTCCAATTACTTCTCAAACCCTCCTTGCTTACACTGTATCGTTAAATTCAAAATATTTTTGTTTCAGACAGGTCGATAAGCCTTTTAAGACATCTTATTTATAAATTGGATAAACATTATTTTTTATAAGAAGTTCCTAAACTAATAATGGAACATCAGAGGGCGGTATATTCGGAAATAAACTCTGAACATTAAAAGGTATCAGATTTGCATTACTTGGAATTGTTAATTTTTTGATCTATTAATTAAATTTAAACAAACATTTAAAAAAAGTTAAATAAAAATAACAAAACAACAATTACCAGTAATGGAAAACTGAAATCTATCTTATGATGTTCAAATTTTATTTCCGAATATACCACTCTGATGTTGTATTAGCTGAAGAATTACTTATAAAAAAAATATCCGTGGGTGATTTTTTCACTATTACAATACTTTCCTCTTACGAAAAAAGTAATAATATTAATCCAATTTATAAACAATGCATCTTAGAAAGCTTATCTGCCTCGATTAAGATTATTTTGAATTTTAATGAAAAAATGTATGTAAGTAAAAAAGCTTTAATAGGAAACCCTACCTACAGTACATAGTCCCTGGTAAAAATTTCATTTATTGGTATAGGTATATATATATATTAGCACGTTTTACTAGTACTGACAGACAACTAAAATGACTTTTAGTATATAAATAACCTGCACCAGTCGTTCCTAAATTCAATATAATTGCGGATTCCCTATATTTGATGGAAGTAATATGTTGTAAAATAATGCACTCTACATGATAATATGATATATATAAACTAAAATGAAATTAATATATTATAAGTGGTTTAATTGATTAACGTTTATACGCCTAATTACTTTTAAAACATGATGCGACTTTTTTTTTTTTAGTTGTTTTATCCTGACCTCCCTACCTATATTAGTTGAATCTATCAATCAACATAAATCTAATATGCTTGTTGGTTTGAAAAATATCGTCGTCACAGTGGCGCATATTATAACTTTGCTACGGTTTATATTCCGGCATCCTCTCCAGTTTTATATATGCCTTTGTATTGGAGTCCATTAACCTCATTATGGATCACATGCCTAATTGGAACCAGGTAGGTAACTATGTAGTACAGTTATGATTTCTAAGTATTGTTTAATGATTTCTCTCATCAATATATCTCTTTGTGTAATGGCAAAATGACGTTATTTCAATATATGAAAAGACTATATTTTACTGTGCTTGTTTTTATGATCTTTCTGAGTTAAATACTTGTCCTAATGATAAGGGCGATATCTTAGATTTAGTTTTCTCTAATCGCCCGGAGTATCTATCGCAAAATGTGACTTCCCCAATACAAAAGTTGATTCTCCCCACCTTCCTTAGAAATTTTGATTCCGCACGTCGAAGTGGAACCTACCACTATAAATTCTGATAAAGACCTTTAACCTTTCATAAGGCAAACTATGAATTGTTAAATGATTATTTTTCAAACATTATTTGGAAATTTATTAATTACTACGATTGATGCCTACTATGCGATAATTTATGCTGCGTTCAACATGTTTGTTCCAGTGAAGTATCGTTCCTCTTTAAAGTATCCCTTATATTTTACAATAAATATATAAAATTAAGCTTAAAATAAATGTATAAAACGTAAATCACAGAGCAAGCTTAAAAGATTTTAAGTCAGAGTCTAAACTTGTTATTAAGAGGGATCACGATTCTTTTCTGACTATGACACAATATAATATTTTAAACAATGTAAAAAAATTTTGAAACTTTATCAAGGTTAATATGGGTCAAAAGAAATGTTTTTAAATGCAACAAAATCAAATGACGCTTAAATAACTACAAACCTGTTTGTGGATTTTTTTTAACCTGTATACTATGAACCCCAACCATTGAACATATAACTTCTGATACTGTGTTCCATAAATTTGTAAACCTTGATATTAGTAACGGCTCAAGTCTGGACCCCCAGTTTTCTATAAGTTTCTACAAGACTGTTTTAACACTGATATTTTTAGTTTTAGGATTATCGTAACTTTAGTTATAATCTTGCATTCATTAGAATTAGTAACAAAGTAACAAAGATTATGCTATATTTGGAATTGTTAAATGTATTGTTGATAAATGAACCTACGATATTTGGGGAGACATCAATTGTCATGTGCATTTTTTCAAATAAATTAAGTGGAAATTTTAAGCATGTATTTCAGTGGCCACTCGTGAGTTTAGGAAGTGATAGTATTGCAGCTACAGTTTATGTCGAAAATTGATGATCATTCATTATACAATATAACTCGCTATATTCAAACAATTTTAACATAAAATTTACAAAAAATCACCGATACTGATTGCCTGCCTGCATTCCACATAATAAAATTCGTGATAAAAAGAAATCAGTGCGGCAATTTTTCTTTGCAGCAAATTTGTTAATCACTCTTTTATTCAAATCAGTATATACAATATACCGAAAAAGTTTCTATCCGTCTTAGAGTAGAAAAATTTCTCTCCGCTTCTAGCCTATATCGGCATAGTAACAATTATGAGCCGCGACGAAAACGTCACTTCGCATTGCGATACCGATTGCTTGACGTAGTATCCGCCGAAAGGTGAATTTACCAGGGAGCGCGGATAATATATTATAGATTGTCACAGAATAGCTAATATCTATTAAATTGTTTAAGAGCTTTGCCGGAATAAACGAAACTATGCAGATAAAAGTTAAAGCTGGATTAAAATTATTGTTTTTTGAAATTTGTGATTAGGCTGCAGCTCTTATTAACAACAAACCGTCATTGATGTGTCGCTCTGCTCAATATTTCAAAACAAATTGATTGATTAAAAATTTTTATTAGCCTCAATCAAATATTTTTTTTTTAAAACACTACAAATGTGCAACTGATAAGTCTTAAGATTATTACAGAATCTTAGCATCTACCAATGCAATATCCTCTTTCACCATAAAGTCAAGAATATTCACAAATTTGTTATTGCATATAATTAAGATGTGAGATTTATATATATACAATGACAATACCTAGTAATAATTTTTAGTTTGTCAGCGCATTGAATATCCTCATATACAGCATGTGTTTAATTTTAGTAAACATATTGACATTTTTTAAAATTATTGATTGAACATAAAGTTATTTTTATAAATTAAAATTTGAAAATGTTACAATGACATGGTGGTAATTAAATATGTTACAAATATAAAGGTCTTTTTATTTTTAGACAAAAGTTCCTATAAACATAGTTCCTCAAGTGCTTCGCTTTAGTGGTACTAGCTGTCAAACTAAAAAACATACTTTTGTGTATATTTTAAATGGCAAAGATATTATGGCAAATGATATTCATTAAAGACCTAGCATAATTTAACAGATATTTAAAAATATTGAATTGTTCAAACATTAGTAATTTTTCAAGTCAACCATTTTTCTCAAGGGGTCGGATGCAGCGAGTAAAAATATATAAAAATAGTTTTAGGTAAGTTTTTGTTTAGACACCCCTTGTTCAATTTTAGTGGTAATGAAAGTTGCTGCAAATTTGTAAAATTTTTTACATTTAAAAAACGTATCTCATGCACAATTTTTGTAAACTTTGAAAAACTTTAAAATTAGAGAAGCATTCCCATACATAAAAAAAATTCCTCGAAAACGAAAAGTTCATTAAAAAAATCACAGAATTATTTTATGTATTTATTAAAATGGCAAACCATGCTGTTTGCTAAAAAAACTTTAGATAACTATGGTTCAATTGAAGAATTGCTACGGTTAGGTTAGTTTAGATTAAAAAAAATTAAAAATGCTATATGTTAAAAACGAAGCGTTTGAGAACCAGAACCATGTTTGTAGACAATTCTTGTCTTAAAATAAAGCACAAATATAAGCTTTAAAATTATTCATGTTTTCTTGAATTCTTGAATCACAGAGCCAGAATTTTAGATCTAATATTTAATGATGACTTTCTTAATGTTCTCATATCTTCTTCTATTTTTTGTCCTCATAATTATTGACCAATATCATCCAGCGATTGAAATAAAGCATAAAATTAAATATGATCCTCCAATAAAAAATTATAATCTAGTAAGTGATTATCAGTTTCATTCTACATTTAAATCTTCTTTTATAAGCAGTATGATTGGTCTTTCTTATCGTCTTCTATGAAGTTTTATTTTAGGGTATCAATAGTTATGTCCCTAAGAAAATCATAGCTGACTTTGAATACCCAAAATGGTTTGAGCCTCTTTTAAGAAAGCTTATTTCGCCTCTACAAAAATTATAAAAACACCGACTAACATATTGACTATTTAACTTATTCTAACATACGACGTGAAATTAAACTTCGAATTAATATTTTATCCTACATATGTCACACAAACCGACTTGCTTTTCCCAGAAAACGTCAAATACTTCTGGACATTTGTATGTAACTTAAGCAGAGAGTCCAGTTTGCCTAGTGTCATCAGTTACTGGCTCAAATAACATTGCAAATGCTTTTGCTACTCACTTTCAGTTCTGCAATTCCCGCCACAATTTAGATTTTAGCAAAACTGTTCCCATAAGTTGTTCAGGAAAATTACTGTGAACATATCTAACTATACTCTAACATGCATCTTAAAAGCGATGTAAAAAATTACAGAGGTATTTCTTTACACCCACCTACACCAAAGCTGTTTGAGGCAATTATCACTGATAATATCTTGAATCATTAAAGCACTACATTACGAGTATGCAACATGTTTTCTATCGTAGTGGCTCAACGACTACAAATGTTGCAATATTTCAGAATTACTTAAAATGACATTGGTTGACGCTGGTCAACATTTAAGGTTTTTGACAGTGATTCCCATCTATTATGGAAAGCGCAACAAATTGGTTTTTCTGAAAACTATTTGGAGTGGAGCAAATCATGTTTATTTAATCGTCGTCGGTAGGTCAACTTGGGGGGAGGCTGATGTAAGGTCGGGTGTTCTTCAGGGTTCGCATATTGATCCAATCCTCTTTGTACTCTTTATAAATGATATATAGTACCTTGTTTTAAAATGTCTAAATGTCTTTTATGTGTAGACCAGTTAAAATTATTTCCAGCACTTTCCTCTGACTCCAATCAGTCTAACATTAAAAGGCTCACTAAATGGTGCCTCACAAATTATCTGCATCTTAACAATAGTAAGTATAAAGTATTTCGTTTTCATAAACCTATTAATTCCATACACTCCTACCTCATTAATAACTTAAATCTTGAACTCGTTACTTCTTTCACCGACCTGGGCGTTATTTTTTAAGAAGGTTTAACTTTTAATCTGCATACTAATAGCACTGTACTTGAGTGTTTTCTATTACTGGATTTTATAAAACAACATACAAAGCATCATGTGACTGATACCAAAGCAATTGAGTGTCTATAACTCATTGGTTAGGAACGTCTTAGGATACTACAAGTACAAAATAGATTTGCAAAATACCTTGTAAATAAATTTAATTTTCCATATTGCTGGAGTCGGTCTCATTTTTGGTTCTTATTAGAACAAGACAAACTCAACAATTTTTTTGAAAGATACCACAGCACCAATTATGAGCTAAGCGCTTTTGTTAACCAACTATTATGCAATTACAAACGTCACTTTTCAGGATATGATATTTTCAGACTGAGCATTTTGCCAACCCTTAAAAGGATTGGTTTTGTGATGTTATGGTTATTTGACGTTGTTTGCGAATGCGTACCAGTGTTTGAGCCTCTTTTAAGAAAGCTTATTTCGCCTCTACAAAAATTATACAAACACCGACTTACATATTAAAACTAATTAACCATAATATTTTTTAGTTTTTCATGGACCCTGAATACAACATTTACAATTTTCTTACTCCTATTTATTTTTTGAAAAAAGCAAAAAATTATTCCAAAATCACTAATAAGAACGTTTTCTAAAGGTTAACAAAAATTGTTGTATAAAAAGTGCACTTAAAAAAACAAATAAGTAAGTAAGAACAGAACCACTCGTGGCGCGATTGGCTTTTTGGCCGCCCCTGGTATAAGTCACAAAAAATAAAACATTATACAGGGAAATCTATTTAATCACAGTATTAATTCATCTTTAAAACATAACCGAAATTAATAAAAAGCATATTTTACTGAATTAATGCAATCAAAACAATAACAATACCAAGATGCCCTAAAAATAATGCTTTAAATATTAGTTTGGTCAATCATGATAAATAAGAAGGGAGAAATATCTTGTTAATAATTGTTACAATATACTAGTCCTTGTTCTAAATACTATGCTAACTACTAATAACAGAAAAATGATGAAAATGATAACTCACATAATTTACCTGAATTCCTAACTAGCACATGGGCTGCTAGCAATTTCAGACTATGGACCTCGAATAATAGTGGATGGAACAACAATTCCCTGGCCGTCCACCGTTCTTCAGGTTTCTTTCGTAGACACTTTTCGATAAAGTCCTTTTGGCTCTCATCTTCCAGGAGGTCTATGGTTTGCTTAACATTCTCTTCGGTGACCTTCTTTCCGGAGTCTCCATTTCCGATGATTTCCAAGGCGGCCATTTCTAAGGCACACATGCCGAATGCGTAGATGTCCAAGGCTGGACTTATGGCTAAAGTAAACATATCATTTGTTAGATGGTGTAGTTAAAAATATAATCTAGATCGGGCATAATAAGTCAATAGGGTTCATTATCGGGATAGGAACTCAGATAATTATTTTAAATTAAATATATCTTTGGACCCGAAACTATAACTGCTCACATTTATATATTGTAACTAGATGCTAGTTATGTAAAGTGATGGCAATTTATAGTGAAATTCCTTGTCATTTATTAGCTCAGAAAAAGAAACATATTTACTCAAAATGCTTCCTAAGTACATGTCAAAGATTAGAGACATTTTTTAGACAAATATAAAAATAAATCTTAACAAAGGCGTTAAAAAGAAGCACAACAATCAGCAACATTATAAAAGTACTCTCCTATGAAAGTTACACGAAGTTAAAAATGATAATTTCAAATTAACCTTTTTTGTTACACACTGACTTTCCCTAAACTGAAAATATGATTTGAAAACTAATAAAACATACAAAAGAAGTGTTGTACTTTGATATGAAGATGCGTGAACCAGAAAAATGCTAAAAACTGTTTCAACGCCCGTCCCTGACATTATTATGTTTGAATCTAAATTGGCACAAACCTAAAAAAGTTAACATCGTTTATATCTAAGAAAAATGAAAAATAAACTGTCCTTGAAGTTTTTTTAAACAAATAACATGATATTTACGGTTTTGACTATATATTGGATAATATTTATTTTTACGGAAACTCTAAAAATTAATTTCTGGATTTTTTTCCTAGCATACATACATATACATATACATACATATACATATTTTCTGCGCTTTGAATAAGTATAAATCTTACAATTATGGTCGTGCATTACAATACGATTTAAATCATTTTTTAAAAACGGCTCATCAGTAAAGAACAACAGAAACTTTTCGTTTACTGACTATTCAAAAAATAATAATGCTAAAAAAAATAAAACAGTGGGGTGACTTTTTTTTCCTGTGTGTATCTCAAAAATCAAGCAAAATTTAACATTTTACATATAAATCGTTTGTCTACAAACATTTCATACTTTTGCCTCCAGTATTTCCAGAACGATGAATAAATATCTGGTGGTCATAATACAGTAGGTAAAAGAAAATAGATTAGAGGGTAGCTTGCTATCTCCTAGTACTTTTAGAGTTGACATTCATTAATATCCGAATTAATTTCTTCTTATAATATAAATGTTTCACATGATTTTATAGTCCTTTATTTATGCAATTACAACCTGTTGTTTAATTCTGAAAGTTTGCCTTAGAAGTCTGGAGTGGATCCAACGCATAGTAACTCCCTTCAGTTCTTAAATGGAAATTGAACCAAGAACGCCTTAACATCTAGAAACTATCAACCCTATCTGATAAACAAAGAAGGGAAAAAGGGAGACCTCAATGACTGTTTAATCAATAGTCAATATATTTATAAGCTTGATATGTTTTTAAGATACAAAAAGGCGAACCTCATATGCCACGCATATAGGATATGTACAGATAAATACCAGACACTACCAGGCAAAAAGAAAAGTAATGGAAACACTTTACTCCGTAAAGTAATTTTAACGACAGCCGATATGGAATATACTAAAACATTATTTTCTGGAATCATTTGATAGATGTCAAAAATTTAAATAGAAACCTAACCTTAATTTTTGTTTAAATAAAAAAATACTAAAATAGTGGTTGATAATTTGTTTCTTACTAAACCATTATTTTTATTGTTTTGTTCTAATCACCAAATATTCAAAATTTCATACTGCACAAACAAGTCATTTGTTGTCCCGTTCTCACGTGCGGCAACAAAAATAATCCCACGAACCGGTTTTTGGACGCTGGAAAGCTAGGAATGAGCGATCTTCGTAACTAAAATGTAAGAAATGTGTACTCTGTAACGCCTTCACAAGGCAGAAGATGCTGCCACCAAGTATGATAGAAACGCGATAAAAAACCCTAGTTTACAGGAAACTGTGTAATACTAAATGTCGGTAACACGCAATTCATGTATGTAAAATTAGGATTTATCGTAATACTTCATTAGTAAGCTTTACAATTATTGCTATTTTGAATTTATCATTTTTAACTTCACTTCGCCTTAACTACTACGGCTAGGAGATGAAAAATAGAAATCGAATAACGAAAAAACAAAACGATATAATTATTTAATATATCAAAATTTTTTTCAGATTTTTTAAATACAAATTAAATCTATTTTCGATTGATACCCTATCTGCAACTAGTGCAAAGGCCATAATTATTAACGGCTCACTATACGTCAAACATGTTTTGGGACCTCTTGAGATATCTACCAAAAAATCCTAAATATTTTTATCGTATAGTATTCCGTTAATAAGGGGTTGCTTATTAACGGAATGCTATACGTTAAAATTGCTGACACGGAGATGAATTTAAAAGGTTGTAAAATTTTGCCAAGCCTGAAAATATATTATCGATATATCGAAAGAACGTCGTTATTTTTTCCAGACTATACCCGAGCCTGTCGTCTCAATTTTCAATATCCTTTGACATATTTTTCAGAAAACATAAAAATAATATCAATAAAATAAATATAAAAATAAGAATAGATGAGGACAACGCAACTTAAGAACTACCCAGACAGTTTTTATACTCTGCCGCTCAACTGAAGAAATCCCTGAAACGATGAAAAAGGATTAGTAATCGAGGTGAAATGAAATGATTTTAGACAAAAATGAATAGGTAACGTTTTATATATTCTTAACAACTTACCAGGATGTTCGGGAGCGATGAAATGCATATTTTTGAAGTCGTCCTGGCAAGTCTTCACGTGATGGTTTATGGAATCGGGAGCCACTAGAGGGAAACAGAAATTGAAGTTAGTACTTCCAAGGTTTCTTACATATGTGAAAGGCTGATAAGGGCATATTGGGAGCAAATAGATCGTCAAACCATTCTCCACATTTATTGTCATAATACAGTTACGAATGAACCAAAAAGAAACCTCAAAAAAAATTATATCAATTTTTTTTTTTTAAGAAATGCATTGCATGCATGCACTGATATATGAGATTTTACAAAATAAACTACCGATGCGTGGAAAATAGTTAGAACTCGAGACGGAAGCAATAGCTTTACAATGTAACATCATTGCCGAGCGTAGTTGACCTCTGTAAGTACCTAACCGTTCTTACATAGGCGACACGCCTGACCATGATAAAAAAAAATAGCGACCGCTTAACAAGTCAAGCCCTTTATGCCCAGTTCTGAGACAATGGCGATCAAGAGATTTAAACACCAAGTATTTGATTGTTGAAACTAAAAAAAAAACGAACTTGAAATAAGGACCTCTCAATTTTTGATGGAGAATGTCTACCTGGATGTCCAGGACAGACAATTTTTTGTATTCTGTTAGCTTAATGCATTAACTAACGAACAGTCAAAAGCATATATAATATATAGAAGGAATAGTGATAATAATACTGAGCATCGGGCAGAACATGGTATTTAATCAAATTATTTTGGAGATCTTAGATAAAGCAACATAATTGGTCACTGAAATTAAGAAATATTTTAGTTTAAAATCAATAAATATATTTTCATTTTATGTGTATAACACTGCATCCACAAGGTCTTGCGGTGCAAATTCAATTAAAATTCAGGTATTAGTTTTGACAAGAATACAAAACAAGTAAAACAATTCTTTAATTTGCCCCTTTTAAAACTATTATGCGCATGTATACGTGTATGGTAATCTACTTAAACGCTATGACGTCCGCTGTACATTTTTTTAATGAAATGAACAATTTTTATTGCAAGTTTGAAATCTGTCCAAAATTTTTAAAATTTTTCGTGACATTACGACAATTGAAAATTCGGTATTTGAGACTCTGAGAGACTGTAAAATATAAATGGTTTAATTTGGGGCAAAACAGATTGCACATTCTTACCTCAGTTTTCGTAGACGTCTTGTCACTTTCTAATTCAACATAGCATAAAACTTTTCTCCGATTTAAAACATAAGTCCTTCTGCTTAGATGAAAAGTTGATAACATAAGACCATAAAAAACTAAGATATGAATCTGCAATTTTTTTTGCTTAAGTCAAACCATATTTATTTTCCAGTCTTTTAAAGTGTTAAATTGTCAAATTTTAATTATCATTATCTCAACAATACCTGAACTCGAAAAATTTCAAATACGGCATAAAAAATTACCACCGATGTCACAGCGTCTAAACGGATCCCCTGCATACTTTATACTAGTCTAAAAAAAGCCTGTTTAGTAAATCCTTCACATGTTCTAAAATGTTTGTTAAAAATAATTACCTGACTTCTAATCGAATGCAAGATTTTAAGAACGCACTGTATAAACCGGGTGGTTGGTATGTATAGAAACGTTTGATTATATCCAAAAGAAGGCTAGCAAAAAATGTTTCATAGAAGGTTATGTTTTTTTCTTTTTTGAATATATAGTAGGAGTAAAGAAAATCTAATTATACAGGACTTTCACAAAAATACAAAGATCCATTTTTCAAATGGAACACAATGTGTATTATATGTCGATCAAATGGGTCTCTTCCTGCTGATTATAAGTTAGTTAAGACACCTGAGGAATTTGAGAAAATCCATGCCATAATAGGTAATGTTTGACTGCGGTTTCCCTCTCTATAGCACACTGCCCCTTATGGCATGGTTTTTTCAAATTTCTCGGGTGTCTTTAGAGATAAAATTTTAATAATATACAGAGCATTCTATTTAAAAAACATGGGACTTTGTTCTGCCATGACTTTATAACCAATCTTATATGATTAATTTTTCTTTACTTGAAAAGATTTTTAAAACTCCTACAACTTTTTTATTTAATTTTTTTTACTAGGCGGTTGAATGCACCACGAGTATTATAAGGGATAACGCTTTCGGTCGACCTCAAGCTTATTAGCCTTATAATAACTATAAGAACAGACTGTGTGTAAAGTACTTCTAGAATTCCTAAATGCATTTGAGCGCGACGACGCTTTCATGCATTATGGAAAATATTCAAAAAAATAGGATCATTAGAACAGGTATAAAAATATTTAAGGTTTGTCAAGTTAAATCAGAGATTCGTAATATAACTGCTAAATGAAGCCCTTAGCAATCTAAATCAATAAATTAATTCTGTAATGTTTAAAAACTTTCCAGAAAACGAGAAACGATTTTTTAAAGCAAGGCAATAATTAACGGAAAACAGTACGACCAATTTGTTGCGTTATCAGTTACTTAATTTTGAATTGTAACAACAATATTATTCAATGAATGAACCCAATTTATAAGATTACGAAAGTTACATAAAGCCCTCCTGGCCTCTTAAGTATTCAGATATCCACGATTAATATATTGACACTTTACAGTAGAGTATTATAAACGAATTTGACTGTCAGGTCGACAAAATATGATATCTTAAAGTACCTCAGGGTAAAAACCAACTGATCGCCCCAAAATCAGACCTGCGCGTAACGATCCACAGCACCTAATGTGTCCCTTATTCAGCTATATATGATCTAAAAAAAATTGACCAATGAAATTACAAATCTCACAATAAGAAGAAATTTCTCAGCGATATATTTTTATTCGGTGAGGTTAAGTTTTTTGTATGTGATTACCTGATCCGATCTTGACGAGCCCGTTGTGTTGTATAAATATGGTATCACAGGTCAGATTGCCATGGATGATGGGCGGTGAACAGGAATGCAAGTAACTGTAAAGAAAACAGACTGGATTCATAGAACCTCTTTAAAGTTGTTCGCCCGCGCCGACACATCATCGCTGAAAACTAATTTTTGACTCTATCTCAAAGAGGCGAACCAATTATTTTTGCTTGGAAAGCTTATATTGTCTGACACTAATTTCAATCCATTAAAAACGTGTAGTGTATGATAGCAATGATAGCTCATTGAACGATTTAACTGAATAATAATATTAAATAGAAAGCATAGGTTTTCAGGAATTAAGAATTAAGTAACTATTTATTGTAATTTATTACTCACTTCTATCATGATTATAGGCAACTCACTGAGAACACATATGAAACGAGATGAATAATGAAGTTGGTCATTTGTACAGTTGAGAAAAGTTTTCGCAGCACAGTTTATGTAATCCAAGATTCGGTGTCACTATTTTAAAACAGAGTCGTATAGAAAGCATACAGTTTTTAAAAGATTGATGGACACTTTAAATCTGATCCAAATGTTTTTATAACTGACATAAAAACTCCCTCATCTCCATTCAAACAGCGTGATATTAAAAAACACCCAATTTTTTTTTTTTATTTCGTCCATAGACTTTCGCTTTCGACTGTATGAGACATCTTCAGAAACCTTTACTCCACAAGATCAGAACACTAAATTAATTATTCTAATCTCGTGAAAGTAAAAGAAACGTCAGAAAGTAAATCCACTTTGACACGGTCTGCGCCATAATTGGGTTTGCTTAACAGTTTACACGGTGACTATCTCTGATAGTTTTTAAATTTAAACTCTCACACCTATTTACAATTCAAAACAATTGGAGACAGTTGCCTTTCAAACTTGGTAAAGCAAACCCAATAAAGATAAGTAATAAAAGTTCGACAATATGATGAGGAGAAGATTTTCTGGATATACATATACACAAAATGTTTGGATTTAAAAAACATTTGAGCTTAATTAAGGAACTAACGGTGTTCCCTTTTTCCTTAATTTAAAAACCAATATTATCCTTGTAATTTTGAAACCAGGTTACAGAAAAACATATACTTGTGTAATCTACTATTTTATTTAATTTAGATGCAACTAAATTTTAAATAACCAAAGAATTAAAAATAAATTCAAGCCGAACCATTTCCAAAAAATAAGCTTTAATTGTTGTCTGGAAAACTAATCGATGCGACATTATTTAGTGTATATTTAGCTGAAGTAATCAATACACGTTTTTGGTTATCAATGAAACTGAATTGTTTTTTTTATTGATGACAAATGAATTTTCTATTTTTCAGTAGATTCATGTACCCTGACTGCTTCTGAATAATGTCTTCCTTTTGAACCAATGGACAGACATATGTTATTTGTCTATATTGCTGTTTGCCTTCAAACTATACCTGAAGGCATTCATAAGTCATATTCATCTTTTTTTGCCTTAATTAGGATTTTCATCCTTGGATTTTACGAGTTTTTATACTACATTATATTGTGACACAGTAGGAGTATCCATTAAAAAGAAAAAAGAAATGTTAAATCTAATTTTCAGTGAGTAGAGAGATTTAATTAGTGTAATATTTTTCCAATGCTTCTTAGTCTTGGGTAATTAATCGGTTTTATTTAGTGTCAGAATTACTTCCAGATCATATTAATTTCTATTCGCAATATCGTGACGGATATTCACTGTAAGCTCACCAATGCAAACTTTTTGTGGCAGTACCTGTATTCCTGAAACACTTGGCAACGTCCATAGAATATCCATCTTTTTCTCGCAAATACCCGATGTTCAAAAATGCTAGGTTCGCCTAGAAACTACTAGAACTATCAAGATGAGGGGATTTAGAAAATTACTCTCTACTGTATATAGACCTTACTTACCTTTACAAAGGAGCTACAAAACACATGGTAACAGAAAAATACAACATTCCATAAATTCGACCACAATAACGCTTTGATAATACTTACAACATAATCTAGTGTATTGTGGACGACGGCATAGTATCAAAATTTAAAAGTAACCTTAAACCTAGAGCGTATACACTTCGTAAAGCTTAAAATTAACTTAAAATCTATTTAGAAAGACAAGATCGAATATGTGTTTTTATCTTGTATGGCTTTAAAATTACCTTAAAGCTGAGAGAATTTGGGTACACCATCTCCTCCACGCTTGTAAAGGCAGCCTTTTCACGTTTCGTTTGGTACGTTTCAGGAACTGTTTCAAGGAGCCAGAAGACATGTACTCAGTAATGAAGATTACCTAAAGTAGAAAATTTTGTATTTTAGAGCAAAACATTACAATAAACCAATATAAAAATGGTCAGCACCGTTTTTGTAGGGATTAGAGAATAACCTCTTACGTTCTGCAATTTTTAAGACAGCTTTAAACACATTAGGATAGTCATAAAAGTGTTTACGTCTTTTTTAGGACCCTGAGGTACAGGTGACAACTGATTAGGCATATTTTAAAGATATGTTAGGTAATCAATGTTGAGGAGGTTAGATCAGAAAAATTAAATATTAATACAAGCGAATCTCGGTTTTCGGTGGCCCTAAGCTAATTGAATTTTTGCTCATGATTTTAAAACAACTTAGTTTTCGAACTGACAGGTACTAGACTATAACGGAAAAAGAGAACGCAGAATATTTTTAAAGCAGAAAATGTATTACGAAATTAGCAAGCGTTTTTGAACAAGCAAAATTCTTACACAAAAAAAATTAATGTTAAAATACTCTTTCTGAATTTTGCCAAGGCGTACTAGCGAATCGTTTTTATAATACAAGATGGATCCGACATTGTTGGCCTGTATTTATTTTTCGTGTAGATCATTTCCGAAAAAGACCTCTTAGCTTCGCAGCTTGATATAGGTAGTGTCAAGTAAATTTTAAGCACTGTTTTCAAGAACTTTCTCAACATTGTGAAAGCCTTAACAGAGACATTTTTAAGCTTAGATTCTTAAACCATTTTTATAGATATTACTGATGTTTTATCTGCCCACACCTATAGAACGACACCGTGGCGGAACGGGCGATTATTATTATTTTTTTTGAATTGCAGCAGTTCAAAACCACGGTTTCGGATTTGATAGTTTAAGTCAACTTTAGAGAATAACCGTTATCTAAATATGTTTTTGTCTACTATTAATTTTAACCTCAATGTTATAGAATTATCCCTGACTACCTGTTTTGCTTACTGTCAAGTTAAGTGCTTATTAAAGGTAAATAATAACCTTCGTTTCTTTTGGTCGAATTTCCGCCAAATCATAAAGTTTGGACGATATGTCCAGTAAATACAATATGGTAACATTTAAAATTTAAACAAACAAAAAAATCTTGTCAAAAAAATGGTGCTAAAGATCACCAAATAAAGTTAATAATAATAACAAATCCATGTTTTAAAATTATATACAAAAAAAGCCCAGTTATTTTATCCTAGGTTAACACCCCCTGAAATCAGCACATCAGCCCGATGGATAAGAGAAAATTAATTATTTGTTTGTTTGTAAGAAAAACAATTTGAAATAAAAATACACTGCCAAACAACAATAAAAATTGAAAAAAATATTATGACTGGCACAAAATTAATACGTTATGTACAATTAGCAGTTCAGATAATCTGCATATTCTTAAAAATAATCTTTTATTATTTAGTTACTACGTACTGTCAGGTTGCATTCAAAATATGCATTTAGTAAGATTTTAGTATCTCTAGTATCTTAGTCATATATGATTTTAAATGAAAAGAAAACATTATATAAATCTACTATTTTGAGGAAGAAAAGGAGAAGTACAAAAATAAATTTACAAAATCTTCATATATTAAAACAAAATGAATGGGGTTTTTTTCTTAATTCATTATAAAGCTAATGAAATTCGGCATAATAGTTTATTTTTTTATTTAAAAAAGGTAACCGAGTTAATAGACATACTTCATCAATGCTACGTACCGGCCATCAACGTGGACACTATTGTGCAATTAACCCGGCTAGGTGCGGTACAAGATGCCGTTAAGGTCATACCCTTATGTTATCATCTTGATGCAAATCCATCTGTGATGGCCTTAACTTGAACCTTATTCATGAATCGAAGATATCAACTATTTTTGAATGGAGTAAATAGTTTCGATGTCCAAAATATCTAGCTTTATTAATTTTATTTGAACAAATAAATTGTTAAATTTTCTTGGGGACCCTAGATTTCAGCTTACCCAGGGGCCTAGTTTCGGGCCTCTGCTATTTTCACGAATAGCTTGCACAGCGTGGTCAACCACCACAACGACCTAACAACAAATCTTAATATGAATACTGTTTTAGTTAGTTACCACGCACATTTTGTTTCTCATTTCAAATATGGCTTAATTTTTTGAGGAGCATCTTCAACTCTGCATGGAATATTAAAAATTCAAAAAAGAGCGCTAAGAAATATTGCTGGAGTACGATACGAGCTCCTCACGCTGCACTGGCTTTTTTGTATATATATCAGGAATCTTAGTATATGCAGATACACTTAATTCTGACGGTTTTGGCCCCTTCATAATTAATAAAAATTTAGTTATAACTGAACATATCCTAAATGAAAAAAGTCCTTATTCAATGGAAACACTATTTAACAATTACCAATAGAAGTAAGATGAACCTGTACGTATTTCAAAAACTTATAAGTAAGATTTTAGTTAACTATGTTCCTTACAGTTTTACTATTGTAAAACTGTTTACATTTGTATTTTCTTTAAAATGTTTCTAGTAGATATTTTAAAATGTTGTTATATATTGGCAATAGGAAATTTGTATATTCCTGTGACTTTTTCCATGTAATGTACTTCGATTTTATGAAATAAAAATATATTAATTTATTAATAAAGGTTATTTTTTAGCACTCTGGGCGCAAACTCTCTTGTAAAGAAATTAGTTTTACAGAGCCTGGGCCAAATAATTTAGACGGGCCGGCCTCTAGAAAAACTGATAAAAAAGGCTTTTTTTTAATAAAATAGTATCTTCAGTAATCTCTGCCCTGGGTCGTGTGTTATACTCCTCCTGCCCATGCCTTGCGCCGGCTTTGAATTGAGATTACTGTGTTTGAGGTTTTCAGTGCAGCAGAAAAAAATTCTATACAAATTTTATCGATACAAATGTTCTGCCTAATTGAACTAGAAATAAAGAAAAGTGAAAATTATACATCAAAAAATTGAATGTTTTGTATAATTAACATAAATATAAATAATATTTTAAAATATGGCTGCCTGTCCGTTTCGAGAAAACGACTCTGGTGGAGGTAGGAAACAAAACCACGTAAGTCGCCATTTATATCAGGAGCGCATACGTATTAACAAGTTTATATATACCTAAACACAATGTGACCCGCGAACCCACACCGCAGTTACTGAAGTCGTTCGTTCAAGGATGTTTTGTTTTTATATTATGTAAAATAGGTAGGGTACGTCTATATTGTATTGAGTAGTCGTCTAGAAAAACCCGGTTAAATTTAAAATACAACACTAAAATATCAGGAGAGCATATTAAGTAGAATGAACGCGTATCATGTACCGGCTTCGTTTACCGAACACAACGTTGCCAGCTCACTTGTTATGCTATTTTTACAGCAATAAGTTCTAAGAATTGTGAGTGAATTTCAGGTAGTGACAGTGACATTGAAAATTAATTTTGTTTAATCATTTTAAATACAATTAAAACAATTTTTCGTGCCTCCTTTTTTTCCTTATTATGTAATTAACTTCAAAATACAATTTTTATGGCTACCCGGTTATAACTAACCGGTATTTTATTTCGAAGGGGGCTTGTACTACTATACAAAAATATTAAATTAAAAAAATATTTAGTTTTTATAAATGATAATTATTATAACATAGTATACTATTAAAGGAATTAAGCGTTCTCTACAAAATGTCCTGATGACTAAGGTGGCAACGTTGCATTTTCGAGAGCGTTTCATCCTTCGCCATATTGCGGAAAGGTGGCGCGGGTCAAAATCTGGTTTGCAATTTGTGTGTAAGCAAGAAGAAAATTGCATATTGATTGAAGGAAAGACAGAGACACCCTCTAATATTTGGCAAAAATTAAGATGAAGAAAATGCCATCATCTATCTGAGTTGGCTAGGGCGTCGACCAAGTTCGGGAAAAACCTCGTAACTTCATGTGCTATCATTAGGAGCACAGAAGTATGAGCATATGACATTTTATTCTCAACTTTTGAAGCTTTTTACTATTTCAATGTAATTTTCTAATCCCATAGCCGGCTCCAGGCTTAAATGTGTTTTATATATATATATATATATATATATATATATATATATATATATATATATATATATATATATATATATATATAGCCAATCTTTCAAAATAATTAATTTCTTCCTCAGGGCTAATAATTAAAACGCGAAGACAATTTCTAGGGAACTTTCAGAAAATATAAACTATAAAATTGGATAGATTTTAACTACTAAAATTTTGACATCATTTGACAAGATATAAACAAAATAAATATATATATATATATATATATATATATATATATATATATATATATATATATATATATATATATATATATATATATATATATATATATATATATATATATATATATATATATATATATATATATATATATATATATATATATATATATATATATATATATATATATATATATATATATTAAACAAAATTTACTGAGTACTACTACCTGTCAGTGTCACTGACTAACTTTATTGGGTGCTGCTCACAAAAGTTTACACAAGTAAATGGTGTATATAAATAACATGTTACATTGCCACTTAAAGCTATTTGAGATATATAAGACATAACAAAACTTATTCAGTCAAAAATACTGAAAAAAAAAGCATTAAAGCAAACATCACAACACATTAAAATGGTCAGTGAAGTTAAATTTAAATATTCATTGTACGAATAAAAATCGTGTTGAAATATTAATCCGTTAACAGTATGCTTAAAAGTTGAAAAGGGTAATTCTCTGCTACTGTGAGGAAGTATGTTAACGTTGTTAATGGATCTTGTATGAAATGATTTGGATTTTTTTCTGACTTAAACTAAATTCTCCAGGATATAAAGACATGGTAACGTTGGTTTCCTATTCTCGATGAACGCATCCCTACAATTGGCTCTGTAGGGTAGATCGAAAACCACTCTCATTTCCTTTCGTTGAAGTTGAAATACCTAAGGTGCACCACTTGCATATCCCCAAACAAGTAACGCATAGGAGATGTAACTCTGGTAGAGTTCGGAATATGCCTGTTTCAGCACATCAGATGTTAAATATTGCGCCAGATTCCTAAAAACAAAAACATTCGAACTAAGTTTACTAACCACAAAGCTCTATGGGACTTTTACGTTAATCTTGGATCAAGGTAAACTCCCAAGAATTTCACTGACTTCTCCAAGTCCTCTTGTGGAAGCGACTCGAGAATGTCAATGTTTCCGCGTTAGAAATCAGTTTGTTAGCTGAAAACCAATCCTTAGCTCGAGCCTTAACCTATTGCCCTTGTGTCACTCCTGAAACTGCAAATTCTCGATTGTCAGCTGTATATGACAAGGTAGTATCGTTTGCAAAAAGAGTGAACTTACAAAGTGGATAGTTAGATGGTAAATCATTGCAATATATAGTACTCGTATATATGTAGCTATACTATATATCTAGATATGTAGGACCTCGATCCTTGGAAAAGCCAAACTGTGAGTCAGTGAAAATATGATAAACCTCAAAAAACTGAGACATTTTTAAGGTCATGCTCATTTCGGGCACTTTAATTTGAAAAGACGCAGAAGAAATCTTGCTCCTCAAGACCCAGAAGAAATCCGAAAGTAGTATTTACCAACATGGACGCCATTCGAAAAAAATCCAGGTGGTATTAAGAATAAAGAGATATCATCACGGTGTGTTTTGTGATTAGTGTACATTGTCCAAAATAAAGGAAGGGAGGGAGCGTCCGCCTCCTTTATCTTTTATCAAAGACCGATTATACTTCGAATAGACGGTACATGAAATACAAATAAATTAATCACACTATTCGTGTCTCTGTTTATTTAGAACGCAGACATCAATATGTGATTCGCTGTTGCCAGAAGCATCTGGTTAGAAATACAAGACAAAAATTATGCTTATGTATAAACAAACTTAACAATAACAGCCGATTGGATGCAGTACGTCGCGGTCTGACGACTTTAAGTGTCGTGCGAGGCCAACAGCGGGGGGTTGCGCTACGCGGAATTATCTCAATGGAGCCCTACACTAGAGACTATACAATACAAAGTTGGAATCCATTGGGGGTAATTTATTTAAAAATGGATAGATGGTCTATTCAAAGTATTATCTGTCTTTACATTTACGTAACGGGCCACGGCGCTATGATTAACAAGGAAAGATGACGTCACTACCAAAACGTTATTTTTATGTTAGTAAACACTTCCTTTCCAATTTTAATTCCGAATGTTATTTAGCCCTCTCCCCAAGTCCCAATGGTGGCCTGGCTATATCGCAGCTACATCTTCACCTAATCTGGTTATGTATTTACGGAGGGCTAATTTAAAATTTCCGCCTAGTCCCATCTTTTTGTTCATTGATTCGATCAACACAACAACCCATACTTCCTTCAAATCAATCGGTCGAATCAGTCAACTAATGTATAAGGACAACAGAAACGTCATACTGATTAATACAATAAGAATAAAGTTACTCTGAGGCTGGGTTGCATGGATTCACTTTAATTGTCAGGCTTAATTAACTAAGCAAATTTTAAGGTATGTGCACCCTTTTTAATTCGGTTTTCTAAAGTTCTCATTTATGCCCAGGCCCGCGGGCCGAAAACCACCCCATCGGCCGCGGCTAAGCCCTCGTAACTTGTTTAAACACTGCGAAAATCGCAATGCTCTAGGGGTGGAATTTTATACAAGTATAAGGAAATATAATCTCAAAATAGGGATTGTTGTATTAGTTGCTATTTTGATAACTTATAAGTTTGTCATTTTCTCTAAAACAAACAGATATGGCAAAAAATATGTCTTATGAAATCTCTATTTTTCAGTAGATATAGCACCCAGAAATGATAATACAACTCATAAATAATTAATAATAAACAAAAGGTACAGGTAATTTTGTTTAAGATTTAGTTACTAATCACTTAAGATTTATTTTAGATAAAATATGCGTTATGATGATTGATTTATCACACGTTTGTTTATTAAATAAAGCAAGTACTAAATCTTTAAGTTTTTTTATATTTAAATTTAAAAATTATTTTCTATAAGCATATGTTTGTTATTTTTATTTCTATTTCAATAAGTTTTCTATTTTTAACAATACTTTTTTCTTTTTCGCTGTACCAGCTGAGTAACCTCCGAACTATATACATTTAAATGAAAAAGTTAATTTCGGCAACAAAATATCTAGTAATATGAAATTTACGATCTAATTTTAAAAAACACTTTTTGTTTTATGCCTTTTAACATTTCTTAAAAAAAACCGACGATTAAAAAAAAGTCCTTACTTTTTGTAACTGTTTAGTTGATATCATAGATCCGCCACTGCATTTTACATATTTTACCCTGTGTCCTCTGTTGGTTCATAAAAACGTCAGAAAACAACATCCAAAGCTTTAATTTTTAATGTGGTTACGATAACTATCGGCTAAAATCTTCGGCTTTGCTGGTACGATTTGACACGTGTTGCATGTGCCCCTGTTAATTAGTTTATTTAAGCCGAGCTTAAGCTAGGGATTCCCTCCCAATGCAACAAAAATCCTCTCATTTTGCATGGATGTTAAGCCTCGATTATCAGGCATGCAGCAATGCCAGAGAGTTTTATGATTTTCCATTATTGCTTTATATACTTACATTTCTAGCTTTCCGAAAGACACAAATCTGTTACATTTGACTTTTTTATTTTTTCTTTATATTAACATCCTAATTAAAAAAACTAGTTAAACATTTTGTGTGGTATATTTTGCATAAAAAAGTTCGAGTTCAGACTGTTCAGAGTTAAAACCCATAGTTAACATGGGCGCCCCTACAAATAAGAATTAGCAGTCAGCCATGGACGAAAAAAAAGTCATGCCTTTTGTGCTAGTTAGGATAACAACTGACAAGAGATATTTGTTAATCTTAGTGGTGACTTTCACGGGAAGAACAAGACCACTTTCCTTCGAGGGCAGTTACCTTGCCGGGGTGAGAACGACAACTGCCCCCACCGCCCCCCCCCCTATAGGAGCCGATGATAGTTAATGGCGTTTTGATTTCAAACTATATGTATATTACAGTGCATTCTATCTTATTTTATTTAAACACCCCCACGGAGCTAATAACCCAAGCAAAATTGAAAGTTTTATAAGGCATTACCACGAAGTGTGATTTTTTTTGTCTTCGTCACTAATTTTCAGGACTGTATTAAGCTTATGTTGTATTGACAAATACCCTTTTTTTGCAAAATGTAAATTCTTGCCCCCCCCCCTCAAGAAGGCATTCTTAAATAGACCGCTGGTGTTAATTATACCTTTCCTTAATGTGACAAAGGCTGGGGGGTCTGAGATTACGGATACTAGTGCACTTGTAAATGGAGAGAAACCATTTGGCTGGCAATGTTGCCAAATCCTTTACTCTGAGTAATATCTTCTGCAATACTGATTCATATACGAAAACTTACAATCGTAATTGAATTGAAATTCTTCGAGCTCAATACGTATGGGTAACAGTAAATCCACAAGTAGTTCAGAGTCTTTTGTTGGGAGATTTTTTTCATCAAAACAACGATATTTTAATTTGTGTCTGGAGACCGCTTGAAGCAATCGTGTTTTATAACTGTCAGACTGCCTTTTTGGTTAGCCCGGGTTTGGCCTTTTTTTGTTGTATTAAAACAAATTCTATTACAAATTTTGTGATTTCGCCTCATGCGGAAGTCAAAGAGAAGCAGAATTTGATCACGGAAGTACGGGGCTTACGTACAAAAATTCACGAAAGCATAGTTTCTAGACCTTCGTGCAATTTTGTATGTAATCTTGTTTTAATTATTATCAAAGATTTTTGGTTAGCCCAGGTTAAGATTTTTTTTGGTTTATTTCAAAACAGGAGATGTATCAAATAAGTGAGATGTGCGATTTCAACATTGGGAAAGCGGTGGAGAACCGTTCAGTAAACTTGACAAAAGTGTCAGCGAATTCTGTCAAGTCAGAGCCAACAGCACATTGCCAAATAGGCTCAAATTACAATCACAATTACACTAGTATTCGTAATCTCGCTTCGGAGGCCTGACCTCCTGGACCTCTCTAAAATTCGCCACTATCTATAACATATTTTATAACGTTATTATAATAATATATGATGATATGTAATGTAATATGTAAAAAAAAATTGCAATTTTCCTTGATGCTCAACCAACAGTTATTATTAAACTGGATTTGGTGTAATTTTTAAGCAAAATAAAAGATGTGCGGAATACTCCCGGCTTTCTTCTCAGCACAGAAATTTTGAACTCCCAACGGGAGAACACCGATTGTTGTCATTTTACAGTACCAAAGAAGTTTTTTACAATAAATACCATGTAATATTCTCTGATACCACTTACCCTAGGTTTGTCATTATGTGTGTCAGTCCAATAGCGATGGAATTTAACGATATTTGGATGGTCCAGTTGCGTAAGATTCTCAAATACCATTTGGATTTTCTCCTCTTGATTCTTGAAGTTTTTCCTTTCCGAAAACTGGACCTCATTCCAGACTACCTCCACGCCCTCTTCCATGTCCATTGCCAGAAAGGCACAGTCGATACCAGGCACATCACGCTGTTCCACCTACAAAAAGAAAATCATATTAGCATTTTAAAAATATTACTGTACTTTTTTTATGCTACATTATTTTTCGGAAGATTACAATTTTCGATACTCAAGTTAACTGAGGGACATTATATATACAGTGCATACACCATCATAATATCCGAGTATATATCCGATATTTATATTATATTCAAGATTATATCAAATATATTTTTAAAATGAAACTGTTAATTGAAGGGTAAATAAAACGGACATCTTGTCTACCTAGCGTCATAGACTTCAACCAAGTGATGGGTGGTGTTTTTATTAATTGACCTCCAAACATATATGATGGAAATGTTTTGTAGTATAGTATTATCAGTGTCATTATAAATTAGACTTTAAGAAACAATGTGTTGGAGAAACCACAATCTTGCCAAATTCTTCTTCCTCCAAACGTATGAGTGAATTACATGATTGGTTTTGAGAGGTGAATGAGACCTCAAAGACGAAACGTCGGATCTTAAATCTGAGTAAACCATCGTATAGAGGAGGAGTGACTATAAAGACGTAAAATTTGTTTTGTAATATCTCTTCCCACACCAATTCCTATAGTTTGAAAGGAGATATCAAAATTGACATTTTGTGTCAAAGTAGAAATTAGTGTCAGAAGACTGATAACTAAATACTAAGATAGGAAAGTGCAATCCATTTCGATGCAAGTTAGTGGCTTGGGAGTTACAGACCTTCAGAGGGTCAAAAATGTCAATTTTCAAGCGCCATTTTCTTGAAAACAGTTGAATTTATGTATAGGAAACATAAGACAAAAATTGTTTAGAATGTTCATGACAATACAAAAATACAATAACATACAGGGCATTCCATGTAGAAAACCGCACAATGTAAAATATTTTAAAGAGAGTTTATGGCCCACTATAGTGTATTTTTACATTGAAACTTTTTAAACATGTTAAAAAGGAGACGTTTGTGCAGGATTACATTGGCGTATGTAGACATTGCTTCTGGGGGGTTAAACCCAAAGCCCCCCTTAAATACCACACCTGCAGGAATGTGTGAAATGCTAATAGGAAATTATTTCGAACTTTTGCGAAAATAAGTAGATCCTGGTACACCCTAATAAATATAGTATAGTTTTAAATTAAACAATAATAAACTTAACGTAATCACTATTAAATAAACCAAATGTGCCTGCTTGGCAACGAAGACTGCTATCAGATGCTGCTGAGAGATGTGCTCGGTTCTGTATAAAACCACTAATTCATAATTATTTAAAGGCAAAACTAATCGTAAAAAATAAATAAAAACTTCTGTCATAGTATCGCCGCGATAACAATTTCCAACTTTTTAAAGATATGTTGTGCCCGTCTGTGCATCTGAGATTAATGTTAAAAGACCTATAGAACTAAAAAAAAGCTGGTATCAAAGGCCCCGACCACGGCATTTTTATAGGTAGTAAATATATCAAATTTCAGATTTCAAGACTAAATATAGTTAGTCTTGAGACTAAATACATACTGTACAGGGTGTTTCATAAATTATCCGACATAGAGATACCGGTGGTACTAGAGATGAAAATAAGAAGATTTGTTCAATAAACGTGGTGGCAAATGTTAGTCGTTAAAAAGATACAGGGTGTTGAAACTGAAACTTGAAAATAAAAAATTACAATAATTTTAAAACGGATAAATATATCAAATTCAAAATTAGTGTACCACCGTTTTCGGAGGTGACAAATCCGAATTAATTTGAAAGTAGCTCCTAGAGGGCGCTTGCTACATACTTATTGATGAAAGAAATTTTAATGTAAAAGTATCACAAGCTGTTTGCGAGATATTCGTCTTTGAATATTCCAATGCACATCTTATCAATGGCTGAAAAGGTGCATTCCAAAAAGTGTGCCATGAATATTGACACCACAAAACGTGGGGATGACAACTGTTATTGTTTTTCACGACAGTATCTTAGGTGACCTAAATGGAGAACGATCAATTTGTGTGAATTTGAATAAGAAACTGCTCTGCAAATGTTATGCTTTAGTTATTTTTCGTTAAAAATGGCACATGTGTACAAAGTTAACAGACATTGTTTTAGTTCGGGATCACTTCCAATATCGTTTTTCTTTGAACGTGTGGGCAGGTATTGTCGATGAACGTCTCATTGGACAGTTCATATCGCCAAAACGGATTGGTGGTCATCAATATTTGGAATTTCTTCTTAATGATCTGCTTATCCTCCTTGAAGATGTGCCCTTAGCGGCCGATTACAAATGTCGTTTCTACACGATGGGGTACCTCCACATTTTCGTTTAGAAGTCCGGAAATTTCTGAACAAACGGGGTACATTGGATAGGAGGAGCTGGCCCACTAGCATGGCCTCCACGGTCTCCAGATCTAAATCCTCTAGATTACTTTTTATGGGAAGATTGAAAATAACCAAAAGTGCATTTTGTATGCAGAAACTATGACTCTTTTTTAGTGTCGTACACTAATTTTGAATTTATTATCCGTTTATTGTTATTTTTTGAAAATTAAGTTTCACTTTCAATACCATGTTTTTTAACGAATAACATTTGCCACCACATGCATGGAACAAATCTTCATATTTTGATCTCTAGTATTACCTATTTCTCTATGGCAGATAGTATATAGACAAATAATTTAAGCTCATGTGGTGTGATAATCCTTTGTAACATGTTCATACAACCTACCTTCTAAGAACTTAAAACTATTTTCAACAAATTCTTAACAACTCAAAATTTAATTTTTCTAACTTTCAATCAGTGCTGCACCAAATATCTAGAAGACCTGTATGCAAAGTCACTTAATTTATAATAAAGCTTTAGACAAGCAATCTAACCTAGCACGATAAAACTAAAATTCCAAAACCAATAAAACAGAAGAATTAATTAAACAGACTAATTTTACATCTCGTTAATATTCCAGATTGAACCCAAATCCAAAGAACGAATTATATTAATGAATCCGGTCGGAGTTGACCGAGGCTCTTCGGGTAACTTTGAGATACATAGGACCAATGAATATTCAGGACTTTTCCAATATTTATATAAAAAAAAAACGTTGGTGTTGCGACTTTTCAAACAAATATGACACCCTAAATAATTTATTTAAACATCATTTTTTTTTTGTAAACATTATAATAAATAAACAGTCAGTAGTGAAAACACGTTTGTGGGCAGAGATTTTTATTTTTTTAATATTATCCAAATCGGTCCAGACTCCTGGCGAAACAGGAGAAAAAAAATTATTTTGAATTTTCATATATAGATTTCACTCATCTACATTTTGACAATTCCTATCGAAAAATGACTAAAAGAGATTTCAAGATTATACAAGTTATGATTATTATGGACCTACTAATTACTGTTAACTGAAAATTTTTATCCGCAAAAGCAGATTGTAGATAAAAAGGGATACACTTTTAGTATCCAATTTTAAAATATAATTCGCCTAACAGAAATGAACACAGTTCAATTGCCATAAATCTTAAAGAGAAACTATTGTTAGACATATGGACGTAAAATGCCAATGGCTGTCCTGGGTAATTACTCCTTGAGAAGGTGTATGTCGCAATGGAAAGTTTCAATGGTTAAATAAAAACGCGTTATGGGATATTGTATGCATATGCAATTAAAAGTAAACAGTGTGGGTTCTATAGACTTTCTTCTTCGAGTTTATCGTGTATATCGGGGAGATTTATCACCTCTCATGTGCTAAAAGATTTAGTTGACTATTAACTTAAAACCTATAGAACAAAAAAAAGTAATTTTCACTCACATTCACAGATAACACAGTTTATATAAGCATGTGGTTATTTGGTAATAACATATTATAAACTGTAATATATATTTGATTTTTACTTCCCTCGTAAAAGGAAAGTATTGTAATCGTGAAAAAATCACCCTCTAGATTTATTCAGATTTTCACGTCTCAGGGTCCCTAGATGCCGAAAAACATGTTTTACAATTCCGTCGGTCTGTCTCTGTGTTCGCGGCATAGCCAAAAAACCACCTACCCGATTGACTTATTGATTGAAAAATTAAGGGTCATACTGGTTACATTTTGGTAAAAATTTAATATGGCGAAACAAAATGGCGGCCCAGTGAAATGGTAAAAAAAATATTATTAAAAAACTACTTATCCATTTTTTCTCAAATTTTGCACAAACATCAAAGCATTATGTTGGAATCATCTGGTAAAATTGGTAGTAAAAGTGTGGCACTAATTTAAGATGGCGGAACAAAATGGTGGCGAAATAAAATGTTGGTAATCGTGAAAAAAATCACTCTCAGGTTTTACATGGTTGAACGCGGGCTTCAAAAAATCAAATCTCCAAGATGGAATAAAATATTTTTTTTTCTTCTAAGGTTTTGTTTTGAAGTTGGTATATTTTTTGTTTTGAAAATTTTTATTCCTTATAAAAACTAATATGAAAAATATTTTATTTTTCTTGTAATAGAACAAGGAAACAAGTTTTTTTTTATATATATAATTTTTTTTTCGCTATACAGGTTGCTTTGTTGGTAAAACCGCTTTCAAAAACCGTACTTAACTTCAATAACGGTTAGCCTTTTTTTGAAAATGGCGATGTTTATAAAATTATTTTTTCCATATTTCTTCTTTATAAAAGATCATCCAAAGTCGTTTAAACCGCCCTCTAAAAACAAAAATATTTTATATACAAAGATTTTTTTAAATGGTGTTCATTATTTTTTGTAAAAAAACCTTATTGTTTTGTACTATACAAAGTAGTGGCCTTGGAGGTAAAACATTCCGCTATACGATTCGGCATTTCGAAAGCAATTTCCAGATTTCGTAAACGATTTCGAGTCGGAAGCGATTTCAAGGCATGAGTTTTTTTATTATTTGAAGATATAATTTGAATTATCCTTTTTTTTTTATTAATATACACAAAGAGTGTCAAAAGTCATAGAATATGTATATAAATTACATTTATATTTTTTCAATTTACCAAATTTTTGTTTTTATAATATTGTATTTTCGGAAGGCCCTGCATTTGTTTTTAAAAAACAAAATGTCATCGAGAAAAATTATACACCTTACATATTAGTCTGGTTTTGTTTTTACTTCCCTCGTAAAAGAGTACTATTGTAATCGTGAAAAAATCTCCCTCCCAGGTATTTACAGATCTTCACGTTTTAAGGTACCTTGTTGACAAAATAATGATTTCTCAATTCCGCCTGATGCCTGTCTACCTGTTCGCGGCATAGCTAAGAAACGACTTTTCAGATTGACTTCAAATTATCTTTAAAAATGAAGGGTCATGGGGACGACATGGTAACATTTCGGTAAGTCCAATATCGCGAAAAGAAAATTCCGACTCAGTGAAATGTTGAAAAAAATGTTACTAAAAAGCTACTTATCTAATTTACCTCAAATTTTGCACAAACAAGTAGTACATAGGAATGAACCTGGCAGAAGATGGCAAAACAAAATACTTATTAGATCGATTTCAAATTTTGCGCAAGGGTTAAGTATGATATAGAGATGAACTGGTAAAATTGTGGTACGAATTCAAGGTGGCGGACCAAGATGGCGGCCAAATAAAATGTTTATAATGGTGAAAACTATCATCCTTCCAGATTTTTACAGATCTTCACGTTTAAGGTTCCCTAGATGTCAAAAAAACATTTTTCTTAATTACTTCGGTCTGTTTGTCTGTCATTTCGCAGCATAGCTAAAAAAAAACACTTACCCGACTTACTTCAATTTTTATAATCAGCAAGAAGAGACCCTGTTATGTGCAGTATAGGGTGTTCCATTAAATTTTAAAAAACATGGTGATATTTTTCGATAGCTTTTTGATGTTTATTTGTTTTATCCGATTACAAATTGTGACAATTCAGAAAAAAAATCCTTCAATTTTTCTTAATTTGACCTTTTTTCCAGATTTACAACTCTAACTCAGCCTGAATTCTTAGAAGCCTTACATCTTATAATGTCAAATAATTATTTTCAATACAAAAACCAATTTTATCAACAACTTGATGGATGTGCTATGGGCTCACCTATTTCCTCTACAATCGCACAAATAGTTATGGAATACCTAGAAGAGGAAGTTCTTGAAAAATGGAATTTTTATATCACTTTTTTTAAGAGATATGTGGATGATTGTTTAGTATCAGTTCCAGAAAATAAAAGAAGAACTACTTTTCGCATTCAATAATTTCCATCCGAAACTTCAGTTCACTCTTGAAGTTGAATCAGAAAACAAAATACATTTGCTCGACCTTATTATAATAAGACAAAAAGAAAATAATTTAAAAACTAAATGGTTTACAAAAGAAACTTGGTCTGGACGATATCTTAATTTCAATTCCCACCATCCATACTAACAAAAAAGAATACCGTCCTGAAGCCCTTAATAAAGTTAAAGAGACCTTGAATGCAAATCATTTCCCAGAAAAACTGATAAAAAAATTATCTAACAAAGGACGTACATATATTATAACAATCATAACGACAACGTAAGACAAGATAATACGCAAAAAAAATATATTGCAATGCCATACACATCTCAATTATCTGAAAAAAAAACTAAAATTCCCAAAAATAAAAAATCCAATCTAGTATATGAAATTCCTTGTTTAAACTGCCCTATGAAATATATTGGTATGACAATCCAACTTTTAGAAAATAGAATAAAAGGGCATAAGTATACAAAGAATGCATCCACTGCATTACACAAACATGAAAAAAGCACAAAACACGAATTTAATTTTTCTGAAACCAAAATCATTGATGAAGATAACCTGTATCAGAAATTAATTATCAAAGAAATGATTCACATAAAATAAGAAAAAAATGCAGTAAATGACAAACAAGACATAAAAAATTTAAGTCAAATATACCACAATTTGATATTTTAGTATAGTTTTAACTTCGTCTAAGCCATTATTTTTAAAATGTAGTATATCATTGCTACCTATCATTCAAATATAAATAAATAATATAAAATTTTAAATCAGTTTTAGAAAAATTGTAAATGTAATTTTATAATTAGACCACTAAATGTTTTTTAAATTAATTGTAGATAGGTAAGGAAAGCCATATATACCAAAAAAAAAATAAAGGAATGAGCAATTTTTGAGAAAGCCTACTATGATAGGCGAAACGTCAAGTTAATCCCATTGTTTGATTTTGCAAATAAACCTATACCCAAGAAAGAAGTCCAATTATATATATATATATATATATATATATATATATATATATATATATATATATATATATATATATATATATATATATATATATATATATATATATATATATATATATATATATATATATATATATATATATATATATATATATATATATGTATATATATTCCAATTTTTCCTAGTTGATATGATTTTGTCGATTTAAAAAAAAAAATGTCGGTCTATCAAAGGTAACGAAACGTGGATTTCTTATGCGCCATAATCAACTCACCGATAGATGGAGAGGAGGAGTGAAGAAGTCATTTGTGGTAATTTAAATTTTTTTATTTCTTAATTTATTATCAAAAATAAATAATATTCTATAACTAGAAAAATAGAATGATTTTCTATTCTATTTTTCTAGTTATAGAATAGAGGCGATAGGATTTGGTCTTATGCTGCTGTAAACTTTTTTGACGTTTTTAACCCAGCCGCAAAATATTAATAGATTTTATTAGAAACTTTACATAATAATTTTTAAAAATACATAATTTAGTGTGCTTTTGCAGCACGAAAAACGGAGTTAAAAACTGACGGGTCTATTTCAGAAGACGTCGCGATTTCGGTTACGATTTCCAAATATCAGCAGGGATTTCGGAAGCGATTTCGCGATTTCGGCGCAAACGTACAAATATTTCCGTGTTATAAACCCCTCGCGTTACATATATTTAGCACAAAAAATTGTTATCAACAAAAATCTGTAAACTTGATCTACCTACAGAATCCCCTAAAAAAGGTTATACTCAAGCCGGTATCCACTTATCATAAAAAGAGGTAGAGATATATTTTAAATAAAATTTGTTTCTGATACTAAGTATTAACATTCCTAACATAAAATGTAATGTCCCATATATAAATTTGTTTCTGCCACCCCCGTAACAATCCAGACTGACTTTGTAAAATAACAAGAAATAATAAAGAATTGGTTTAAATTAAACATTATACATTCAACACAAAAACATGAAATAATAGAGTTAATTTAAATGTTCTACATGCTTAATAACGTTTAAAAACTATTGTGAGATTAGCTACATCCAAATATCTTGTTAATTTAATAAATATTTTGAATTTTGTTAAAAAATACAGAGTATTCTTGACACTTTTCCAAATTTTCTTGTCAAGATATGTCTGTGTCTCAACACTGTCATATATTTATTAGAAAAATTCATAATTATCATTCAACTATTAGCCTTGCAAACATCGAAAAACTACATACACACTTGTGTATTCTAGAGAGTAAAAAACTTTTTTCTGCATGCATGATAGCAATAGAGAAATTACAAATATCATTAACTGGACAATAAATATCCAAATCTATCGATACTTATTGGCAACTATCAGTCTATCGATAACTATCGATAGTTACCGAAATAACTATCGACAGTTACCGAAATATAGAGTTATCCAAAACTATCAACATATCGGTAACTAAAATTATCGATATGTCGATAGTTTTATCGATAACTAAAATATATCCATAGGTGATGTGCTATCGCCTATCGATAGGTAAAATCTAATATCGCCCAAACATAGTGAAGCGACGTCGCGTCGTGTCGGTCGAAGACCTGTGAATGTGAATTGGTTTATTTTTGGTATAAGTTAAAAAAAAAACAATAATATTTACCCGTAATTTCCTGAGATTTAAAAAAGGAGGAGGTTGTGAAAAATTTCTCAAAAATAAAAAAGAGGGAATGAAAAAAAAACAAAAAAGTTAATAAAGATAATAAAACTGCATTTATTTTTATTTTTGCTAGCTTTTGTATTTTTTTTATTTCAATTTGTTTCTTGAAACCTTCCAAGTTCTGAATCCTTATTAAAGAAAATGAAGCATACAGTTTATTCCCGGGCATAGTTAATAGTTATTTAGTAATATATACAGGGTTCAACTATACGGGATATAAAAATATTTATATACAAAAGCTAGAGATTATTGTTCTAGCACTAACTTTTAGAAATATCAAAAATTAAAACAAAAAGAAAATAATTAAAAAGTATAAATATAAACACCTTGTATATTATTGTACATTTACTCGGTTTCTTACCAATCATAAATACACTAGGTTTAAAACTAGTGTCGTTTGGAAACTCCGGAAAAATATACCTGTAAACTTCCGGTTTGTACCGGTTACAGTAATCGCCTGCACCAAATACCCTCCTTTACTTGTACGACTACGAAAGGTAGATAATACTATAGGTATTTTCGGCGCTAAGCCGTTCAGGCATCCTAATACAAGATTAACACTCAATTTAATTTCGGAACCGCTAGGTGGATCCCCCCGAGTTAGCACCAGGTTCGTCAATAAAGCCATCGTTAACGCCATAACAGAAATATGTCGTGCGTCAATGAATGTGTAGACGAGGTTGTAGGCAGAGTTGTGTTATCTGGTTGGAATGTGCACGAAACGAGAAGGTTTTATGGTTCGGTACCAAACGCAACAGTAGAAAACAGGAATTAATCAGTAAAATTATCGTTTAAATTGAACCGAAACAAAAATAAACTTTCTCTTATTTCTGAAAGATTACTTATTTCTAACAAACTAAACAGAATCATTTTTAAAGGTATTATTTGCGTCTGACATACTTATATATTTGTTCAGGTTTCTGAATTCTTCGTTTTAGTTTTTAATTTAAGCGAATGGCAAACAACAGGATAGAGCCTTTCATTGCTAGAGTTCCAAGTAGAACAATTTCACTGACGTTTTACCAAAATCGCATTGGCCATTTTCGAAGCTCTCATTTGGGCCTAAAAAATGAAATGAAAAAAGCATCCCCGCTTCTACCGATCAATATTTGGAAAAAGAAAACAGCTATTTAATTAAATAAATGGTAGTACATTCATGGAAATAGTTTTACAACAAAATCCTAGAATTTATAAGAAAATTTCAATACAATAATATGTCTTATTTTATATGTTTGATTCAGCTAATCAGTATTCTTGGTCACTCTAAGTTCTACGAAACTGCAAATATTTTTGTTTTTTTTTTAATAATAATTAACTTATTTTATTATGTACCACCTATTATTAGGTACCTCGGAATATTTGTTCATACATTACTAGATAATATAACAGTATGTACTTACACAAGATGTCTGCATTTTTATGTAGCCTTTTCAACCATTACCCGCCTTGTTAAATTTTTCATAGGTAGAATTTTTATAACGGTATGTAATAAATGTTTAATATTATGATTTATTATTATAGATCCCATTATTTTAGGATACATACAATTGGTAGTTTGTCGTATATTCTTTGAAACACTGCGATTAGGTTATTATACGGAATATGAATATACCGGTGACTCAAAATTAAACAAAAATCTTAGAAGGTGTTCTTCGCATACATTATAAATTTTCTATTTTATTACGTGAATAAAATAGTGTCGGTAAAACCCGCTAGAAACTATCTTTTTCGAGGTTTTTTGAAATTTAAATGTCGCTCGGCAAAGGCAAAAAAGAATAAGGTCAAACTTTTTTAAACCTTTATTAATAAATTGCAATAAAAACTGGACAATTTTTCAAAATATAAACGTTTGCTGAATCACAGGAACTTTTCTCTGTTTTCCGCCGCTGCAACATTATATTAAAGCTGTAAGAGATATTTATTAGCTTCAATGTGTTTAAATAGTTGGGCGCTAGATTAGAATTTTTATGAAAAAATCCAATCTAGAATGATAAAATAGAAGTAGATTTGTCCATTATCCACCATTTTTTGACCACTTTTTGACGCAAATACCATGGTATATAATTTTTTTCGCACAAAATGGTTCCTTCGACTACATAACAGCAAAATTTAAAATGTTAAATCGTACTCATGTTTTTGTATTTCTGCAGCGCCAAGCGTGTGAACCTTTTTGAACCCATTTTTAACCGAAATGTAATTTAAATTGTCCATACATAGACATAGTACAATTTTTTAAGGTCGGACGTGCAGAAAGTTTTACGTACGTAGGTACCTTTTTATCTTACTTTGAACTTGACTTGACCTTGTCGCTGATTTTTCATTTTTTGTGTGCAGTTCTCCCTTAATGTAGAGATTCTTCTCTCAGAAGATTGAAAATTATTTAAAAATTGTCTGAAAAATGAATAACTTCAGATCAACGTTTAAATTTCAAAATATGTCCAAAACAGTAGCTTCTGCAGACTGTACAAGTACGTAAAAATAGAAAATATATCCCCTTAAAATATTTTTAAGGGTTGCATTTTTTTGATAAGTTGAAGAAACCACCCCTAATTCTCATCTATCCAGACTTGGAGCCGCAACTTGCTAATATTTTTTATAAAAAAGGTTTTTTATAAAAAAAAAATCAACACATTTACTCGGTCGTACAAACCAGAGTTTATAGGTTTACATTTAATTTTGAATGACAAAACGTTTGCATGCTGCGATGTGTAAATAGTTCGACCAATCAGCATCATATGGGACCTTTTTTAATAATCGACTTAAGTAAAATTTGAGTTGGAAAAGAGGTTTTACTCGAAAAATAATGTAAAATGACAATAAAAAACCTGGTCATGTGATTTATCCTATCTGTCAAATTTGAATTTCTTTTTAAATGATGGAAAATGTACTTTTTTCAAAATGTCGAAAAATGGTAAAGGAAAAAGTTGTTTCTTTTTTGATTTTATAGCTATGTGCTATCGGTTGACTTCAAACTTTTCTAATTTTTTATAACTTGATCCTTTTTCACTTTAGCGAATGTAAACAAACCTGAATCAAACTAATCGATTTTTGATACACTAATCGCCTAAATCATAAATAAGTCTTGATGAAAAGATTATCCAGTTTCTACAATTTAATGTAAAATATTTTAAAATTTGGTTATTTATTAAGTTAATACATATCTATTTACATTTTAGTAAAAACAAAACTTCTTTTCTATTTCTATGTAGTATTTTCTAAAAATAAACAGAACATTTTTCTTAAATTTCTAAAATAACCAAATAACCTAAATTATGAAGTAGTGTATGGAAACCATAGAATAAATTCTTCATCCAATGATTTTGTTCATAATAGTGAAGTGATAGTTTAATTCAAGTTTCGATTACCTAGAGGAAAAGGTAAAATTTGTTAACAAGGTCATTTTCTGCCATTGTGTGAAAAAAATGTCAAATTTGACAGTTACGATAAATCACTTTTATTATTATTTTGCATTATTTTTCAAGCAAAAACTTTCTGCAAACTCAAATTTTACTAAGGTCAGTTTAATATTTTTTTTTTGTAAATAATAATTTCACAAATCAATTAATCACTATGTCAAAAGTTTTGCTATTAAATATAATCTTAAAAATATTCATGGATTATAAAAATCATAACAATTAAGTTTTTTTGTTCTTCAAATAAAATATAGATTAACTTTTGAGTTATTAGTAGAAATAGCAGATCAATTAAAAACTAAGGAATTTTTAGATTGATATCAGCTCAACTTGCTGCACTGTACCATAGACGCTTCAAAAATCACGTAGACACAGCACATTAAGTGCTTAAGGTTTTTAAGTGACCAAGAATTCTGATATGGGCCTGTACAGACAGTATGGATGTATGTCATATCGTTGTAAAGGGAGTGATTAAAATCGTAGGTATGTGCTGTGCAGACTGGACATTTTAACTTGTTCATATTTTAATCTGTTATAACTTCTAATTGTTGAAGATATCAAAATAATACAAAAACAAATTGCACGGCTAGTTTCCAAATTTTGGCAACACTATTTAAATATAAATCAATAACTTATAAATAATAAATTTAACTTGTGTTTTTTTTAATGGGGCACCTCGTAAATTTGAATTTTTATAGGCTCTCATTCACGGTTTAACTTGTTCATATTTTAATCTGTTATAACTTCTAATTGTTGAAGATATCAAAATAATACAAAAACAAATTGCACGGCTAGTTTCCAAATTTTGGCAACACTATTTAAATATAAATCAATAACTTATAAATAATAAATTTAACTTGTGTTTTTTTTTAATGGGGCACCTCGTAAATTTGAATCTTTTAATAGGCTCTCATTCACGGTTTCTTTTGCCTGATTCCGTAAGATATTCACAGAAGCCCAGTGAATATCTTCAAGAATTTCAGGCCTATATAAAAAGATTAATAAGACTGGCGTCTCCTACATTACGAATGGATGATAATGTCTGTATTTATGGATAGACTACGAGACCCCAAAATCAAAGACAATTTAAAAATTACCAAATTTAGCAAGCGTAGCGACGCACTTGTTCGTGCTTTAGAGGTGGACGTAGTAGAAGATCCATCCATAACATGCAGGAATATATAAAAAGTTTGAAGCAGTCTAAGTGAGATTCGATGTGAGCACAACAGTAAACAACAAAATAGGCAAATCAAATGTTTCCGTTGGCATAAAACTGGACATATGCAAAGAGAATGGCTGAACAGGGCGCAGCCCCCAGACTTGTCTCCATTAAAAGTTCAGAAAAATCCTTGTTTGACGGTAAAGGGAGTAATCAACAGGAAAACAATACGTATTACAGTAGATACTGGAACAACATAGTTGGTAAACTCTAACAATACCGGACAGAACCGAAATAATTGTCAAAGAGAAATTAGAGACACATCCTGGGTATTGTGTTGGATTGGTACAGCCATTAGGTAACAGCAAGCCGGAGAAGTACTTGATCAGAAAAACTTTAGTACGAATAGACAGTAACATGTTTGTTCTGTTGCTAACGCTTTTTGAGTTCCAGTAAAATTAATAAAGAAGATGTGATTGCGACCTTCGAACCAGTCAAAGAACTACTTATTGCGACACATCCAAATCTGATTCACAAAGCAAGATCAAGCTAATCAAAAATATTTTACAAGCTATAGAAAAATCGTGGGATCATTTGTCACAAGAAGAGTTTATCAAAGACAAGGATTTTATGTTAAGTGAAGACGACATATTTGAAACTGGTGACGGCCAAACACGTCAAGAGTGTAACGAAGAAAAATGAAGGTATCAGATTTTGTGTGGAAAAATAACAGCTACTTATTACCGAGAATTGATAATACTCTAACCAATTTGTCAGGATCCAAATGATTTTCCACCTTGGTTTTAAAGAGTGGATATTGGCAAGTGGCGATTTATGAAGATGATACGGAGAAAACTGCTTTCACCATCGGTAGCTGTTTGGACCAGTTCAAAGTAATACCTTTTCGTCTGTAAAAATCTGTTTGTCACTCAGTAATGCCTAAACCTCCTAACCGATTCAGATAGAACTTGCACTGTTGTATTCGGAATTCATCGAGGAGTAACAGACTATATAACATACTCACACATAAAGCCGTGCTTTCGATATCGATGACACTTCCATCATCATCTCCTAAAATATTTGTAGTTAATCTTCTAATACCCCGTATACCGTGCCCTGGGAGGTTTTAAAAATGTATGTGTCTTTATACTGGTTATTAGCATTCCCTTTAAATATTTTGTTTATAAAATGTTTTGGTATTTCTATTCGACTAAGTGTAAGGTATAAGATATAAGTAAGAGTAAATTGTTAATACCTTTTCATTAACATACGTTTAATATATGTTGTATTTTACGTTTATTTTATATTGACAGTAATATTCGTTAAATATGTGAAAGTACTATACGTTTTCTAATTTCAGTTACAAAGTGTTAATTAGTTAGATTTTTTTATAATTCTTACTTGCATTTAGGTCTGTGAATACTCTGTATATTTAAAAAATAAATAATAGTAAAATTTCTCTACAATCTACCTATAGACAACGACATTATACCGTAATTTTAAAGCGGCTCCAACTCAGAATCAATAACTTTGAAGTCAAAAGTGAAAAGTCTTTCCGACGGTTACTTTCCGACGTTTACGAGATCAAAGTACTGAATTCATAGAATGTTAGCTATTTATTTCAAAAATTAACAATGCATTTTATTAATTAATAGTTAATCAATACTTCATGTCGTTTGGTTCAACCCTGAAATGATTCATAAAAGCAAGCTTGCAACACGGGTCAGACTGGCCCACTCTGTCCATTCATGTACTGTGCCTGTTAGTGAACAGAAAAGTACGCATTATTTCTGTGTTATCGGAACGAGTCATATTAGGTTTCGATATTAATGCTATACTTTAAACCAATATTACTGAATTGCTGATTAGTGTTAGGCTTAGTCATGGTCATTATAAATATAAATCGGATGCTGGAAATAAAAACGTTTTAAGTATTGGGTGTGCAACTGGGATTTTTTAATGTATTTACCTATTGTCTAATCACCAGGGCAACGTTTTTAGATTTACGTACTATTTATTTTTATATGTATATAATGAGAGATTTGTTGGTACAAAATAAAACAAAAATGTTATTTATATAGACACATGTCCAAAACGGCTTCATTTTCAAATAAAGGGTGTTAAAAAATCAATTTTTTCCTTGTATATTCTATCTGGATTGCTTAGTAGATCTGAATAAAACTTGGTGTAGTAGGAACATGATCAGGAAATATTTTGTTTATGATATAATGATGATAGCATTACCAACCAGTGGCGTACAATACATTTATTTTTTGGTGGTACTTGTATTTAATTACATGTCTTTTAATTAATTCTTGTAGTTGTTATTGATGAAATATTTATTGTTAGTAAAAACAAAAACGAAAAATTTTAGAGTTAGGTAACATTTATTTCATTGTAAGATGACAATGGTACACACTTCTTGCATTTCAAACGCGTTCTCGCACCGTACAAAATAAGGGAAAATGGGGTCAAAGAAAATGGCTTCATAAAACTCAACGAAACCAACACACGGTTTCATTTCATTAAAAAACACGCCAAATTTATTTTAGGGCTAAAATATCATAATTTTTCAAAAAATGCAAAAGCCTTTATCAATCAGGTATGTCAATGTAGGAATAAGTCAGTTTTTCTGTAGAGCACGGTCATTTTAACTTGTCCACATTTTATTCTTCAATTATATTCTTATTGTTCAAGATATCAAAATGATAAAAAAAAACAAATTGTATGGCTAGTTGCCAAGTTTTATACAGCGTCTCTACATGGAAAATTTTATCATCGATTTTAGCAAAAATACATAAAAAAGTTCTGCTTAATAAAAAAATAAGTTTAGCTACAAAAATGTTCCCATATAACCTACAATGTAGGCAAAACTAAAAAATTGTGAAACTAAAATTTTTGGGTTAGCCGAATTAGAGAGCATCTAAAGAGGGTAGTTTATTTTTTTTTTGTAGAAGGTGTATTTTTAGAGAATTGAATGGTCAATATGTCGATACTTTCAAATAATTATTTATATTAAATATAAATATTAAATGTGTATCTAACTTTCAGTATATACGTCTTTTTTTCCGGATTCTTAAAACTAAACGAGAAAATAGAGAAATTCGCCTTAAGAGAACTGTGGTTAAGAGAGAAAAAGAATCTTTGTCGAAGACATTGGTCTTAGGGTTCAGCTTTTCTTCATACTTAAAGGTAGTATCAAACCCGGTATATTCATAATTAGGAAAAAGAAACCTATCTATTGAAAGTAAAATTTACTGCCTCTTTTTAAGAAATGCAAGTTATATTTTATGTTCGTACAATAGATGTTTTTAATATCTTGAAAAATATGAAAGTTAGAAGTGCGGACACGTTATATTCAATTCATTCGTTATTCAATTCTTATATAAACTGTCATTGACATTTCTAAGTAACTATAAAAAATGCATGAATGTATTATGTATAAATGCAGATATGGTAAATAAACTTTTCATCGAATACATGACAAAAGAAATTTGTTTAATATTCATGACCTTTTGTTTCAAATCGAGTTTGAAACACTCGACCCACTTATCTAATGGACTATTAGTAATTAATTAATGTGTACTTATCTTTTTAATATCAATAAGTAAAACGCATTTCCTCAAACTCAATAACATTTAATGATGTTGGAGATATCACAAAATTGCATATCATATTACGACAAAGAAATAGAAATACCCACAGTGCAGTGTTAAGACTCGATTACAAAACTATAAAAATAAAACTGATTTCTTTATTATAAACTACTCAAAAATAAATAAGGATATTAATGTTTTTTTTTTTACTTTTTTCGACTTTCGGAGCCCCGTATTTTTTACAATAAAGTACTGGTTTTCAGTGTTGGATGGAGAATTTAATTGGCTTTTAAGTAATTTGATTGTTTTTGGTCAAATGCTTCCTTTTCCGAATATACAGAGTGATTCAAAAAGTGTTGCAAAATGCAGTATTTCTGATGAACTGTAAACTTTTAAAGAATGGGTTTTAACTTATTTTTGTGTCATTTTTTGAAAGGTTATTAAATTCCCTGGAAACTGTTTTGAAACTAGCTGCTTACTTTGCAAAAAGAAAATTTTTCAGAATGGTCCAAGTTCTATTTATTTCCAGGAAAGGTCTTTTATTAACAACGATAAAGGGATGCGATTTTCGCGATACTGTACTACTTTTTTGGAAAACGAAAAATTCCATTAACAAAATTTTCGTTTTAGTGTGAGATACAGAGATTTCGGTAAAAATAGTACAAAATTATTTCTTCACATAATTCAAGCGGTACATTTACATCAAGTAGTTCGGTGTCATATTATCTGACAATTATTGATGTCATTTGACCGAGTATTCAGTTTAAAAAGAGAGAGTATTGTGAACTAAAGTGTTCAGCGGCTATTTAGGATACAATTATCACCTTTCTTCTAATAATCCAAATATGCTGTATCATCATCATTTGACGACGAAACAATCAAATGTTTCTGTACTAATGAATCAAAGAAATATCGCCAACTAAGTGGTGTAGAGAGATTGCAGGTCTTCTCAGAAGAACGCACACATTCTATAATGCCCTTGCCACCCGAATCTCGGACCAAACTGTCACAAACCGCTGACGTCAGGTAGGGATCTCATTATATCGTCCTCGGAGATTTCAAGCAAGAACTCCTGCCCACCGGAGGGGGTCATGATCAATGGGTACGATTACGCCTGGAAGAAGAAACCCTTGGCATGATTCTTCTTTTAGATGTTTCCGAAATGCAAGAAATCGCACTTAACTTCAATATGTTCAACCTGTTGTCGCATTCGAAGACGAAGAGTATTGTGGTCTAGGCAAGAATATAGGTGGACTGGCTTTCTATATCTCTACATTTTTAATAGATCACTAACTGGTCAACGATATAATGAAGAGATCATTCTAAGATCCGTTTTAAATCATATATATATATATATATATATATATATATATATATATATATATATATATATAATTCGAGATATTTTTCTAAATCGGTTTCTTTGCATTGGACCTTCTACGAAAAGTAATATTTCTATTACCTGTTTCAAATATCTTTTCTCTCTATGTAAATTTTCTCTTTACTGGAATTTGTGGAATAATCTTTTTTGCAAGATTTGAGAGATTGCGTTGTTGCGCGATTATAATTATTTTGAAACAAAGAAATCGCTGGTTTCCCCTTTCTGAATATGACATTTTAATTCTAACTGCTACCTGCGAGGATATTTTAAAACCTCCTAATTAGATTAATATCATTATCACTATCATTTATTAATGACAACTGTTCATGTATACTTGATTTTGAATATATAGGTAGCATGTCTATCAAATGAATTCCTTTAAAACTTTAAGTGTTAATGTTTCAAAAACTGTTGAATTTAAGTATAGCATGTTATATAAAATATGTTTAGAATACAGGTAGTAATCTAAAAATTATTCATAGATAAGGGGTTTCATTTTAAAAATAATAATGTTAATGGCGGCGCAAAAAGTATGAAACAAATCTTAGACCTCATATTTTGAAAGTTTTTGTAGTGATAAAAATATATTAGTTTATATATTACCCATTACGTTACCACCCACTCACATAATGCAAAATTTAAATAACTTCTCTCCTATTTTCTTTTAGATTTATCAGAGCATTTACCAGGAAAAAAAACAACTACCTATTTTTTTATTTATGAAACATCCTATTTCTTTTTTGAATTTCAAATTATACTGAAAATATCATACATATTTCATCTAACATATCCCATAGTACGTACCTTCAATTTTCGAGTTACTGACGTTTTCAAATTTTGAGTGGCTATAAAATTTAAATGGTTCGACTAACACAGTAAAACGGTTTGGACATTTTTTTAAATAACTTTCAATGTGGAATCAACTTGTAGGCAAAGTCTTTTTTGCTGACAAGTAAGTACCATAATAAAAGTTATTAATTCTCCGATTAAACTTCGTTCCACAATAGTAACCATAAAAATGTCTAAACATCATATTATACAAGTGATATATAAAACTATGATTAAACATAGGATATCGGTACTACTATGTTTACATCAGAGTTAACCATGTGCAACTATTAATTTAAATTAAAATGTAACTAAGAAACGTAATGCCAAAATGTACCGACTAATTTGCAGCCATTTTACATTTACGATGTTTGTAATGATCAAAACCAAATCTAATAATAATTTACTTGAAATGTATGTACGCCTAATTAATGCGCTGATATAGCAAATTTATGTTTGGCACTTACAACCATAGCAGCAACATATACTAAACGTAGACGCGAAATAAGATTTGTTTATAAAGTTTTATTATTATTATTATTAACAAATATTTAAAATCAGGGGCTACTAGTTACTAGCATTAAAGTCATACAGCCTACTAACGTTAAAGGAAAACTGAAGAAAAAAAGTAGCGGTACCACAAAACGAATATAAAAATACTGCAAAAATATTGAAAACACTCGCCGCGAGATCTAAATGTTAGTAGTTTCCTTAAGGAAAATTAAATCTAAACGGCTTAACTGACTGGCAAGTCGCGGACCGCGCCGCTTCCATTTTGATGTGCATTTAAGTATAAGGCGTTCGCGAGATACAGACGATTACATCAAACCGTTTAGGCTATGAGAGAAAACAAATACACCCTGAAAAATATTATCTTTTCTGGCGCAGGAGGATTAAAAAAGATTAAGTTTCGACTTTTTCTATCCCCAGATCTAGGAATAGTAATTTACGTTAGTGACTTATATAACGAGTGCGAGTTGTTTTACGAACGAGATGATGCAGGAGCCGAGTCTGGATTATAAACGAGAACTGTATAACTCCTAACGCATATCGTATGATATTTTATTTCGTACTGTCTTTATATTTTTCAAAACAAATAAAATTATGTTTTTTATAAAAACTTGTATATCCATTTTTTCCATAGCTAATTAGGATTGCCTATTGCTTGTCACTGTAAAATAATCAAACCAATATTGTATACAGGGTGTCCCGAATTGCAGTGTCCAAACTTTAACAGCGCATTCTGCATTCAAAATAAGCCCTAATTTTCTATATAAACATATATCGGCAAATGCTTCGTTTTCGAAATACAGGGTGTTAAAGTTTTAAGAAAAAAATTGTTTTTTAGTCATAACTTTTTTATTACTTGAGATATTGTTATTAAATTTGGTAAACAGCCTTGGAGTAACAAAAGGCATTTTTTGATTTGAAATATTTTTTAATTTTTCATCAGTGGCGTCCGTACGGGATTTTTTATTGAATATTCTTGAAGAAAAAATGGTACTCTACTGCTTTTTCTGAAAACAAAAATCCTTGTCTTTTTTTCGTGCGGTGTAAGGATTTCGAGTAAAAAACTAAAAACCATTTTTATGTATGGCATAGTTAAAATTTCCATTATTGTTAATTTCAGTGGCAAAACCTTTAAGGTGGGATTGCAATGGAACAGCAAGTTTTTAAAATTATTTGGTTTCCGATATTTATTTCATGCATTCCGGGTGAGTTCATAATTTCTGAACAACATATGTAGGATTTCTAAAATAAAAGCTTGTCTGACAACTAAGGAGAGATGACGTCATCGACCCGTTGTAATGGAGATTTGCATTATGTTTGGGTTATCAGGGTGACATCGCAGAAGTTAGCAGGCAACCTATTAAAATCTAATGTCCTTGGTACTTACCATCATTCCTTCATTGTCGACTCTTGGTATGCCATGATTGCATTTTTGTGATAATTGAACAATTGCTAGGTTCGTCTTTAAAGTATGACAGATGAGTTTATAATTCTAAAATCGTAGATTCATTTTGTAAAACGGTTATTACAATTAATTCAATTTTGAAGATGATACTTCATTTTACAGAAACTACTCTATATTAACTAAGTTCGTAATTAATTTTACAAAAACTAGAATTCATAACTTTTATTAACTTAGATCGTGAAAAAATGTATAGAGCACTTTAAATATCATTAAGGATTAATGTGGGCCTTAAAATTCACAATAATTGCTCAAAATGAGCTCCTCTAACTTCGACACATTTTCGGCATCTGCTCTTAACTGTGTCAGTGGCATGGCGTATAAAATTCGTATTGGCTCGCAAAGTTTCACAGGCTTGCTCTATCCTTAGAATTCTTAATCTTCTCTTGTATGACCTGGTCTGGAATAAACTAAATTTTTCAAATAACCCCACACAAAGAAGTCGACAGGTGTGAGGTCAGGGGAACGTGGTGGCCAGGCTGTAGCTCCTAATCGTCCAATCCACCGTTCTGGATAATTATTATTTAACCACTCGCGATTTACAAGTGCAAAATGCGCGGGAGCCCCGTCCATTTGAATCCAGAATTCGTTTCTAAGATTTAGAGGAATTTTTTCTAGATATTGAAATAACTCATTTTGCAGAAAATCATTACATAACTGTCCATCTAGGCGTGGTGGTAGAATATGGGGCCCGCAAAAAATTTCATTTATAACACCACACCAAACATTAACAGAAAATTCTTGCTGAAATGCTCTAGTTCGTACAACACGTGGATTGTCATGGCTTCAGATTCGTAAATTATAGAAATTTACTGAGCCGCTTCGGGTAAATGTGGCTTCATCAGTCCATAAAATTTTTTTTGAGAAGTTCTCGTCTTCCTCTATTTGGCGCAAAAACCAATTGCAAAAACTGACACGTTTTTCGGCATCACCAGGTTGTAAGTTTTGAACTGGCTGCATCTGAATTCCTGTGATCTTTCCTCAAAACGCGATGAACCTTATTTTTAGAAACAAAAACTGCGTTGCCTTGTAAATTATGAGCTGCTCTTCGTAGGCTTAATGTCCCATCGTTGTCAAACTTATTTAAAATTACGTTTCGATATTTTTCATATCTCCTACCTTCGTTTCTCGGATTCTTTTTGAGTCCAAAATTCCTAAACATTAAATGCGTTTTAATGAAAACTTGTTTTCAAGGTAATCTTCTATTTGGAAATCTTCGTTGGTATTCCCGTAATGCTGCATTTGCATTTCCATTACAGAAACCATAAACGAAATGAATATCAGCATACTCAAAGTTACTGAATAATACCATTTTGAAATCACTAGTTAGACTGATAATTACCTTTTTGTATAAACTGTAATGTACCTGACATTTATTTACTCTAAAAACTTAAATGTCACACTTTAAAGACGAAACTAGCAATTGTTCAATTGTCACAAAAATGCAATCATGGTATACCAAGATGTTAAAGGTTTTGCCACTGAAATAATTAACAATAATGGAAATTTTAACTACGCCATACAAAAAAATAGTTTTTAGTTTTTAACTCGAAATCCTTGCATCGCACGAAAAAAAGGCAAGGGATCAAATTTGCTCCAAACTGAGTGGGGATTTTAGGAATGATTTTTGTTTTCAGAAAAAGCAGTAGCGTACCATTTTTTCTTCAAGAATATTCAATAAAAAATCCTGTACGGACGCCACTGACAAAGAATTAAAAAATATTTCAGATCAAAAAATGCCTTTTGTTACTCAAATGCTGTTTACCAAATTTAATAACAATATCTCAAGTACTAAAAAAGTTATGACTAAATAACAATTTTTTTCTTAAAACTTTAACACCCTGTATTTCGAAAACGAAGCATTTGCCGATATATGTTTATATAGAAAATTAGGGCTTATTTTGAATGCAGAATGCGCTGTTAAAGTTTGGACACTGCAATTCGGGACACCCTATAGGTATAGGTCGAAATAAAATAAAACTTACTAACTTTAGTTAAACAAAATAAAACAATTGTAAATAGAATTTATATCTAACATAACATTCTTCATTTACTAAAGTTGGTAGAAAAATATAATTCACAAATAGACGAACCTCAGTGCTCAATTCCCAAATAGTATCAATATGTACCAAAAGCTAGAGCTCCAAATAAAATAAAAATTACCAATTTTATTTAAACAAAATAGTATACATTTCGTAAGTAGAAGCCTAATTTATAGCTAAATTACATTCTTCATTTACCAAAGTATTTTATTTCTTATATTTTTGTATGAGAAAATGTCAAAGTCAAACCTGACAAAGAATTGTTTCCTAAAAACAATAACATGGTAGTGTTGCTAGTCAACACATTACGCTATCAAATAATATTAAATTAACAATACAATTTGTGATTACGGTAAACAAAAAATTGCATACATCGGACTACGGTTTATGCACTTCTGAAAATGCTTGGAAATTTGTGATAGAGGAAGTGAACAAACATCGGTGCTGATTTTAGAGACTTTTTCGATTTATTAGTAGACAGTGGAGAGAAGCGTGTAAAATAATACGGAGCTCGTTACAAAAAGATAAATGGTACCCACTGAAACTGTAACGGTTAAAACAAACACGCGAACGTTAAGATACCATCAATTTTCGGCTGAATATCTCGATATAATACAACCGTCCCGTACTAACAAGGCGGTAAATCACGCAGTTTCTCATCATATTAAAAACACACTCTGCCCCCAGTGCACTGCAAACCGCGTCGCCTACCTAAGAAGAGTTCCATGCTATGTTACAGCAAAATATCGTGCTGCAGTCACAAAGCGAATAAGTTTCAGCCTTAAATTTAGTTCCTAAGAAAACGGAAGGACTAGGGCCTTGTGGCGACTATAGGGCGCTTAATGCCCGCAGCATTCCTGATAGGTATCCACCTACACTCATATCGAAGATTTTAAGCAAAATCTAGCAGGGAAATCTATTTTTTTCAGCACGCTAGAACCATTAAGGGTCTATCATCAGATACCTGTAGAACCAGACGATATACCAGCAGTGACGCCGTTTGGACTTCGAAACGTAGCGCACTTTCCAGACGTTTATCGACAGCATCAAACTATAGTACCCCACAGCAATCCACCGCATTACTAACTATTTTTGGATTATTTTATAAATATGAGACACAACAAAAAACCGAACAGCTATGTATTTTGCACTCCTGGTATATACGCATATGTATACATATTTGAAATTGCTTAACGAGTTACTTAATTTGATGCCTGTCATTACGGAGTTGGAAAAAAATTTTTTTCTTGCTGCACAGCATGTCCCCCAGTTCCTCCATTAAAACCTAACAATAGTTACTTATAATCGCCAGATTAGCTTCTACGAGTTTTTTTTGTATAATTGCTTTTGGAACACCCTGTACACTATAAGAGCATGCATATGCATATGCATATATATATATATATATATATATATATATATATATATATATATATATATATATATATATATATATAAAATGTGTTTTCATTCCGGGTATACATCCGTTCACTACTGTCGTTCTGAAAAGAACAGTTTTGCTGACGTTTCGCCAAAATCACATTTGGCATTTTCGAAGCTTTCTTTCTCGCGTCCGAATAGAATCTCTATTCGCTAAGCTAAGCTTCGAAAATGCCAAATGTGATTTTGGCGAAACGTCAGCAAAACTGTTCTTTTCAGAACGCCAGTAGTGAACGGATGTACACCCGGAATGAAAACAATTTTTCCATCCGTGAAGGACTAAAATTCAACAGATATATATATATATATATATATATATATAAACTGCTGTGCATAATAACTGCAATTCTAAAATTTTTGTGTAAAATTCAAATTGCTGTAACTTTTCAGGGATGAGAGATATTGGGCTACGGTTTTCAGCGTATTATGGAGATATGTTTTGAAAAAAAGCCCAGTATTATGTATTTTTTCAAAGTGCGTTTCATTTTATTATACAGGGTGTGAGATGACACCGTCTTATTTTTTTAAATGTTTGTTAAGAGCGAGAACTTGTTACAGCAACTCTTAAGTTTTCTTTTTTCGACCAAAATGATCTTTGGCAAGATGCAAAAAAACAATTTCTAGCGATTTGTCGTATCTTCACTTGTTTTCAATATACAGGGTTTTTTCGAAAAAAACGACATCGTTACATTATTAACACTTCAACACGACACCCTGTACATTAGTCGGACATTGGTCACTTGATTTATTATGGGTATTTATGCCTGTAATCATATTCATAGGAGCAATGTATACATGGTGTAACATAAGTAAAAGAGAAATAACAAAATTGGAAATTAATATTTTGGTTGAATTTCGTACACTCCCTCCTTGAATCTCTTGTCAAATCTAAAATAATGAAAGCTCGCCAGTTTTGTGAGAATTTTTGAAAATAATTAATCCTTTTGTCGAAACGGTTTTTTAGGTTTTGTCTTAAATGCATTTATTATTGAATATACAGGGCGTTATTTAATAACTAATTAAGAAACGGCTACATTCTGATATTCCAGTAAATTTTTCACAATTTTTGGTTTGTTCAGCCAAAAACTAAAAAGATATGATACATGTTATGTTTCGATATTGATATACTGAGTGTTTTATATTAAGAAACCATACATTTCGATTTTCTGCCAAGCTATTGCCGTGCTATAAAATGGAATAATTAAAATAGCCCACTAATCACCGAATTAAGTCGAAGCCAATTTGGCATAATAACACAATTTTAAATGCATTGGCACTATTGCCAGATTTATACACTTTTTTTTTTGAAAATAATAAGTAGACCTTTCACTTTTTTGATACCTACTTCAAATACCCTTTGTATTTTATGAAATAAAACAAGCTTATTTAAACACCTTATAAATATTTTTAATTAATACGTTGCGTACTAAGGGTGCAAAAAAAAACAAAAGAATAAAAAAAAATTCCACACTTTGCTATCAAATATTCAAGCCCTAGACATTGCAAAAGAACCCTACTAAATTACTAAATTATATAAAATTTTATTTATTTTAAAGAAGTTTCCTTCAAGAAGAAATGTAAAATAAAATATTTAGTTAGTATCTTGTGGGTCCCCCCTTTTATTGATAATCTCCTGACACCTTCGAGGCATTGATAAAATAAGATTATTTATAAAATACTGTGGAATGTTTTCCCACTCTTCCCTAATTGCAACTTCAAGCTGGTCTAACGTTTGCGGTGGATTTGCTCTTCCGCGTAATTTAAATTTTAAATGACTCCAAACATGCTCAATTGGATTGAGGTCTGGAGACTTTGCCGGCAAATACAATGTATTAATTTGGAAGGCTTCCAAAGTCTCTATAACGGTTCTAGCTCGGTGGGGCCTTGCATTGTCATCAGCTAAGATAAAATCGTTTCCAAAATTATTTGCAAATGGTAGAATGATATTTATTAGACATTCATTCCTATAAATTTCGGCGTTGACAGTCCCACGAGTGATAAATAATTCTGTTTTGCCATTTCTCATAATACCCCCGAATATGGTTAAACCTCCGCCACCAAAGGCCTCTTCAGCAGTCATATTTTCTTCGTTATACCTTGTATTCCTTTGGCGCCACACCGTTATTCGTCCATCCGAATGATATAAAGTTACTCTGGATTCATCAGTAAATAGACAATTAGACCAGTTATCCAAATTCCAATTAATATGTTCCGTGCACCATTCGAGTCGGGAAGCTCGATGCTGTGGTAAAAGTCGCACACATCTGGCTCGTTTTCGATTCCTGAAAGCAACAAACACGGTTGACAAAAGTAAGTTGTCTTAATAAGTCATTACTAGTAGTAAGCTGATTATAAAATAATAAAATTATGAAGCACTTGGGAGATATACGTATAAATACGATTTTTCCCGATTTTGTTTTTATTTTTTCCTTTATAATAAGTAGTATTAAAAATTACATATTTATTGTCACTTCTTCCCCTTTACAGAACCTCCGAAATCGTTTAAAATTTTATCAATTTTTAGACTGCATATTAATTAGCACCAAATTACGGAATTTTCCCTTAATTTAACAAATTTTGTATCTTTACGGTTTTTGAGATCCTACCTCTGCATACACTCGAGTTTGTAATACCCTGTATAAAACCATCCATTTAAATCTCAAATAATTCATTTAAGTAAATTTTAATATCTAAATAAGTATTTATTTATTTACCTAAGCCCGTTTTTGTTGAGTTTTCTTCTCACCGTGGAATTGTTTACGAGAACACCTGTTTCTGCTCGTAAATTTGAATTAAACCAAGAAGAACTACGTAAGGGGTGAATTCTAGCTTGTCGAATCAAGTTACGTTCCATTGGGAGAGTAATTTTCGGAGGCCTACCACCACTTGTTCGGTATCTGTGAGACCCAGTTTCATTCATCCTTTGTTGTAAACGGGTTATCACACTAGGGTGTACATTGTATAGTCTTGCAACCTCAATCTTTTGCATTCCTTCATAAATAAGCCTCAAGCAATTTTCTCTTTCGATCTCGGAAAGTCTTCGCATTTTTCACATTTGTATTTAGTCTGACAGATTACCAACGATAAACATTCAGTTGACATGGCTATTCAATTATGTCATTTATTTTTTCATAGCCGCCTTGCAGGAAACTTCTCTAAATAAAAGAAGTTATTTATCACGGTTTTTTGCAATGTATACAACTTAAAATTTTGACAATAACGTGTTCCTAATAAGGGCGGATCTAGGATGATGTTAAGGGGCGAAAATAAATAAAAATATGAAAAAACGTGAGGTTGCAAGACTATTCAATGTACACCCTAGTGTGATAACCCGTTTACAACAAAGGATGAATGAAACTGGGACTCACAGATACCGAACAAGTGGTGGTAGGCCTCCGAAAATTACTCTACAAATGGAACGTAACCTGATAAAACACACCCCTTACGGAGTTCTTCTTGGTTTAATTCAAATTTGCGAGCACAAACAGATGTTCTCGTAAACAATTCCACGGTGAAAAGAAATCTCAACAAAAACGGGCTTAGGTAAATAAATAAATACTTATTTAGATATTAAAATTTACTAAAATGAATTACTTACTTGAGATTTAAATGCCGCTGTAGGATATATACAGGGTATTACAAACTCGAGTGTATGCATAGGTAGGGATCTCGGAAACAGTAAAGATATAAAATTGGTTAAATTAGGGGAAAGTTCCGTAATTTGATGCTAATTAATGTGCAGTATACAAATTGATGAAATTTTAAACGATTTCGGAGATACCGCAAAGGAGAAAAGTGACAATAAATATGTATTTTTTTTATTACTACCTAAATAATTATAAATAAAGGAAAAAATAAAAACCAAATCGGGAAAAATGGTATTATACGAATATCTCCCAAGTGTTCCTTAATTTTAAACAGCTTACTACTAGTAATGACTTAAAGACAACTAACATTTGTAAACTGAGTAGGTATGTTGCTTTCAAGAATCAAAAACGAGCCAGATGTGTGCGACTTTTACCACAGCACCGAGCTTCCCGACTCAAGTGGTGGACAGAACATATTAATTGGAATTTGGACAACTGGTCTAATTGTCTATTCACTAATGAATCCAAAGTTACTTTATACCATTCGGATGGACGAATAACGGTATGGCAGCAAAGGAATACAAGGTATAACGAAGAAAATATGGCAGCTGAAGAGGCCTTTGGTGGCGGAGGTTTAACCATATTTGGGGGTATGATGAGAAACGGCAAGACAGAGTTATTTATCACTCGTGGGACTGTCAACGTCGAAATTTATAGAAATGAATGTTTAATAAATATCATTCTACCATTTGCAAATAATTTTGGAATCGATTTTATCTTAGCTGATGACAATGCAAGGCCCCACCGAGCTAGAACCGTTATAGAGACTTATTTATAATGTGTTTAAATAAGCTTGTTTTATTTCATAAAATACAAAGGGTATTTGAAGTAGGTATTAAAAAAAGTGAAAGGTCTACTTATTATTTTCAAAAAAAAAAGTGTATAAATCTGGCAATAGTGCCAATGCATTTAAAATTGTCTTATTATGCCAAATTGGCTTCGACTTAATTCGGTGATTAGTGGGCTATTTTAATTATTCCATTTTATAGCACGGCAATAGCTTGGCAGAAAATTGAAATGTATGGTTTCTTAATATAAAACACTCAGTATATCAATATCGAAACATAACATGTATCATATCTTTTTAGTTTTTGGCTGAACAAACCAAAAATTGTGAAAAATTTACTGGAATATCAGAATGTAGCCGTTTCTTAATTAGTTATTAAATAACGCCCTGTATATTCAATAATAAATGCATTTAAGACAAAACCTAAAAAACCGTTTCGACAAAAGGATTAATTATTTTCAAAAATTCTCACAAAACTGGCGAGCTTTCATTATTTTAGATTTGACAAGAGATTCAAGGAGGGAGTGTACGAAATTCAACCAAAATATTAATTTCCAATTTTGTTATTTCTCTTTTACTTATGTTACACCATGTATACATTGCTCCTATGAATATGATTACAGGCATAAATACCCATAATAAATCAAGTGACCAATGTCCGACTAATGTACAGGGTGTCGTGTTGAAGTGTTAATAATGTAACGATGTCGTTTTTTTCGAAAAAACCCTGTATATTGAAAACAAGTGAAGATACGACAAATCGCTAGAAATTGTTTTTTTGCATCTTGCCAAAGATCATTTTGGTCGAAAAAAGAAAACTTAAGAGTTGCTGTAACAAGTTCTCGCTCTTAACAAACATTTAAAAAAATAAGACGGTGTCATCTCACACCCTGTATAATAAAATGAAACGCACTTTGAAAAAATACATAATACTGGGCTTTTTTTCAAAACATATCTCCATAATACGCTGAAAACCGTAGCCCAATATCTCTCATCTCTGAAAAGCTACAACAATTTGAATTTTACCCAAAAATTTTAGAATTGCAGTTATTATGCACAGCAGTTTATATATATATATATATTTAGAATAGCGCTTTAATTGGATACCATGATACCTATCACGATGAGTTATCGAAATATTCATTTGTTTATGTTGGACAAAATGTGCACTACTTCCATTAGTTTAATTGTTTTTAAGCAAACATAGCTAAGAGCATTCACGGGCTACAGACGAATCTTTTGATGCTCCACTGAAGAAAATCGGTCATGTAGGAGGTAAAAAAGAATGGATACATAAAACATACACGACTGTAACACACATTACTCTCCTTTGCATGTTCAGCCGGGTAAAAACGTGTTTTATTTAGTGTTAACCACTCTCATGGGAAATTATTTTTTTATTTACATAAACATTACAAAACATAAACCCTTGTAGACCCTCCCTGGGAATATCGTTCATCCTAGGCCATCAAGCAGACTATTCGGATAACATAGGTGATGATGTCACTTAGAGGGACTTTCTAAAGATAACCATGGTAAGTACCAAGACTGGTACTTACCATGGATGACTGATGTGACAGAAGCGGGATATTCGCAGGGTAAATATGATCCTGTCTCATGCTAGACTATCTTGGGATATACCCTGTTAGTTTTATCCCACAACTTTTTAAATTGAGGGGATATAGTATTTTTCTACTTCAGTGTAAATTCTAAATTTCTCCGTGCTAATTTAACACGGCATACCACTGCCATCTATAACCTAAATATTTAGAACTTCTAGCCGGACTCAAACCCGTAAAGCTTACTGGATATCCAACATCTAGAATAAAAACTTTAATCTAAGTAGTAAATATTTTACAGTTTCTACTACCATCTACCAATTTTTAATTGCGTCTTTAGTCGACAGAAACGACATACGGTGCCTATGTGCACGAATCATCCTGCGCCAAAAAATAATGTTAAAGGCAATTAACTTCAATAAAACCAGTCATATAAATCGTTAACATTAAAAAACATAATTAGGTAATTATGATTCAGTTTATTAATTAGTTCTAAATATAGTACTGATTTATCACGGCATTTTATTTCGTCCAGTTATTTTACGCATGTATACAATTTAAAATAACAGACAACGTAATTGCACATATCGTGAATAGCTCGCTTAATTATTAAACATTAACAAATTTATCCAATAACGCAATCCTAACAGAAAAAAAAAACGTAGATAAGTATGGATATAAATTGCTAGACTAACGAACTTATACACGCAAATTTTTGGACAAAATTCAAAACTTATTTAAAATCAAGATATTTATTGAGTTGCGACTCTCGGCATTGTCTAGCATAAAAACAACCCATTTCAGAGCGTTAGTTAACATCAAACGCAGGGGCAAAAATCGTTCATTTTATTAATGGATATACTGAACAATGCGACACAATTACAAACAAAACATTGTACTTTATATTATTAATAAGAATTGCTGAGATATTTAAGTACTTTAAAATACGAACATAAGACTTAAATTATAAAGACATGGAATGTCGCTGTTGGAATGCAATTTAGGCAGGTGAGCTAGAGAACGGTATATATAGAGACCGCTAAAATAATGCTATTAAAACACGGCAAACTTAATGAGAAAATTAAATTCATCAGTGCGGAACTTAAAACTCATAATATATTCCACTCGATTTGCGATTTTACGTGGGCTGTGCCTACTACACTACAAGAGTGTTTTTGCCTGAAACTGCTATTTAGAGTAAAATGGCAACAAAGAAAAAAGTTCCCCGAATACGAATTCTCATGCTGGATAGGAAAACCAATCCGAGATTTAGATGCGGTGTCCTATGTGTGATGGTGGCCCTTGTCTAGGATGTTTTATTTTTTATTTACAGCACCCTCACTGTCTTTGAATTTCCTCTTCATTAATTCACTTGAGGAATAATTAGAACCATTTAACACATTATCATCACACGCTTCAAAATCAGATTCTCCAATAATAATAATAAAACAGGTGAAACATCATCAATTATAAACTTTCGTATATGAAGTTTTTCTTATTTTCATGGCTCGAAGATTTTGTGCAGGCATCTGAAATAATGACTGAAAAAGTTTGTCATCATGTCTGGATTACAAACATTTTGAATGAGCTAATCTTCTTAATAACCCTCTTAAAAACTCAAAGTATTCACCACTTATATCGCAGACTTACACAACTCCCTAAGCCATTTAATTTAATAGAATTATATTGAAAATTTCTCTCATGTATAAATACTTCCATAAGAGGCAGAATAACAGCGATAATTCTACAGGAGCAAGGATTACAGCGATAATTCCAACAGTAGCAAGGATTATAGCGATAATACCGTAGAAGCTTTTAACAATGCCTATAATAACAGACCATAGCAGTTTTCCAGGAAAAAATACTTATGGACCATGAAGTATTACTTTTTTTTTAAACGAACTACCCTACTACTGTGTTTTCACATTTGTTTCTCATATTGTAGGTTTAATAAATTCAAATACATTTATAAAATAAATCTATATTCGGGAAATATTCTACCGAACACCACCCCTGCCTCCAAAATTACCAGACCACCATGTTTTACGAAAACTGTATTCGGTCATTTTCTTTTTTGTTTAAATTCCGAATTTCGATTTTAAACAAACCAGAAAATAAACAACACGCTTTCATGTAAAATCGGTCATTTTGAAGCACTAGTGGAACTAACCCTACTAATACTATGTGGGAATCTAAGTAACTCGTGCCTGTGTCCTTTAAAGTGTCGTCTATACCGTATCATTTAGGTCTTTGACAAAACGGCTCTATGAATTTATATGATTGTTTCCAGCCAATTTCTAATCAAGCAATGTCGTGGTCACAGTCGACTATTTCATCAATACCTCAGCAACACAAATGTGCCGAATAATTATATCATCCATAACCACAATGCATTGTCTATTTTTCAGTTTTGTGTTGCAATCTTCCAAAAATTCCTCGAAAAAATCCCAGCCCAATTCGGCTGGATTACCCCTTCTATCAGATCCGTACACACACTGACGTATCTGGATTTTTGAAGATCCATGATTCCTTTAAGTTGATAAACCAAGCAAGTTCAAGAGAATTTTTCTGTTTTTTTTAAAAACAAATTATTGCCATTTTCAACTATTTTTGACTTATGATTACGTTGATTTTCAATGATTTTAGCATGACGAAGCCAAAATTACTTATTAACTTTTTGTACAAAATTCACTTGAAAGTCATTAATTTTCAGCAGCTGAGTTAGCCACCGTGGGTGATATCCTTGGGCCAACGAGCTTTTATATTAACGCGGGTTTTGGCATCTAAGGCACGTCCTCCCTTTTCCTCTGGCACGACAGATAGTTAAATGTGCTTTCACTGCAATTCTTGTTGATATAAGTCACACCAAACAGTGTTATTAAATCTGCTTAGTAAATCAAGGATTTAAAGGCTGACGACGCCAAAATGTTGGTAAAACAAAAGTTTTACATTGTTAAAACACATTTTCATCGAACAATGGCTAACTTATTCAATTAATAACTTTTTACCTCAATGTCACAATACGGTTAGTTCTTATCATTTCTGTTTAGTAAATAATTTTGTTTTTACCTAATTATTTTCGGGAATACTTTCAATAAGAACAGGTATATATCTGAAAAAAAAACTGTAAAACAAACAAAAGTCACGAAAGCATAAAATAATATTTTCTCTTTTAAAAAATATTTTAGATAATTTAAAAACCCAGCATATTTATTTTGAGCTAAAGGTTAAAATAATTAGTGTCAATCGAGGGGGTCAATATTACAGCGCGGGAAGGCTATCTTCATAACAGAAGATTAACGTATTTTTATTTGTTAATTCATACACGGGTAAGGGAAGTTATAAATTATTTGCAGATGCTTTATTGACAATTATTTAAATTAATATGTGGCGAAGTTGATATATCAATTGCGAACTTCTGTCTAAACAAATTTATATCAAAGTATATATAATTATGACTAAATTGGTAAAAAATATACAAAATCATGTGATACCTGAAAAATATACTCTGTTTTGATTAATGGTACGTAGTTGTACGGACCGGCTGCGAATAGGGATAGCCAATATTAGATTTTACCTATGGTAATTAACCGATAAATTTTAGTTATCGATATGTTGTTGATTGCTATATATCGATAACTATCAATTTTTTATTAGAATTTATCAAAATTACTTATCCCACACAATTTTTTTCTTTTCGTATTAATAATAATAAGCCACCACTCGATATAGTCTATTTTACACAGTGGACAACTAAAAAATTGTAGAATAGAATAAAATAATCTTTATTTCTATAAGTCAACAAAGCATTGGAATATAGTCAAGATAAAGACCGAAATTTACGCAATAATTCAAAACAAAAACATCGATTTCCGCCTACTTATGTATTAGATCAGTTATTAGAAAGTAATAGTCATCATGTCTCCGCATCATCCAGAACTGAACATTATAGAAAAAATATGGACCACCGTAGAAAACTGGGTCGCACCCCATACTCAATTTGTGTTAGCCGACGTTAAAGCCCTAACTCGTCAATGAATTGCCGCTCATCGAATCGACAAACATATGTCGACACGTTCAAAGAATATGAGTAATCGTCACAAATAGAACGGGAACAAATCACTGCACAAGATCATCTTTGTTTTACCGTTAACACCAGGTCATCTGAAAAAAGCTGGTCAGATTTAGACAGCAATAGTGGAATCATCCGGCTCAGATTAATTTTCTGATACCCTAGAAATATATTTTTTAATAAGTTTAGGTTTGACTTGTAATAGTTAAAGTATTTTTTAGGTCTGAATATTTCAAGTTTAAGTTACGTGGGATGCTTCCCTAGCGTACTTCTGGAAATAAATTACAGTTAAATTTAATTAAATCCGTTACCGATTTAGTATTATCTATTATAAGTAGTATCTAGTTGTTTGTTGGTTTATGCTTGACACAACCCAAGTGACTTCGAAAGAGGGTAAAAACCATTAAAAACTAATTTGCATATAGATTTTATTATTTCTAAAGTAATTGATTTGCCAGTGCCTATCTATAGGCAAGTAGTAGTTAATAAATGGATAACAAAAAAAATTCTTTAATATTAATATTTGGCTCAAAAAAGGGCCGTTTTTTGCAGTAATACTGACTCGCCCTATTCGTTTTTTGAGTTGTCGGTTGTTTTGGAATCAAGAGAAATAATTAGCGGCTTTATAGTCTCAACTACCACACTCTTTCCCTTTCTTTAATCAAATGATTTACATATTTGCTCCACTTTTGGGAATCGGCTTGCTTTACGAAGTCTTGAAAAATACTTTTAGCATCACTCATTTTAAAAGTGGAGTGGTTAGGTTGCTGCAAAACTATATTTCGCTTTAACCCCACTTCATCAACTTCTCAAACTTTATTTCAATCCGAATATAAAAAAAATTACGGCACCTTCTGAAAATATTCACCTGTTGCATTTTCAGTAACCGTTTATGCTAAAACTTCATAATTTTTATACTATATAGCTTCTGGGCAAAATCAACGTATAATGACATTTTTTTCAAAGATTTTCCAAACATTCTCATAATGACGAAATGAAAAAAAATGTAGTCTTTCTCAGTATACATTACCCATCCAAAGTGGCACTATTTTTTAAACAGAGAGATATTTACACAGCACTTCTACGCTCGCTTTGTTAATATTTTTAGTACCATTATATTAGGGTATATTTCAATGTTTAAAGCTTTATATAGATAGAGACAAAATCAATTTCTAATAATATTCCTAATAACTAATCCAGTACGTTAAAAGTAAACAGGATAATTTTACATGGCATCATTAACCGACCCCTTAAAACAGAATCGATAGAATAGAAACAATTGAACCCAAATCGAAACAACGAATAAAATGGATGACACTTTTCGAATTTTGTCTTTGAGTAGTTAACAAATGCGGCCCAGCATTTTCATCTTATCATTTTAAGGGTATTTCCTCCCCTATTTACCTTCAAAATACATTAAGGACAAATGGAAACTCAGGTATTTTCGGGGGCAGTTGTACTGTATAAAACTCGTTTTTAATAATATAACAATAAAAATAAAATATTTATTTAAAAAAATAAAGTTCTTTTGATGGGAATTTTTAAACAATTATTTATGCTTTTTACATGCGAAAGCTATAAAATAAATTAATACTAAATAGCGGTAACACGTCTGTGGGTAGAGATTTAATTTTAAAAAATAATTATCCAAATGGGTCAAATTGGAGTTATGGAAACCAGAGAAAAAAATTGTTGTATTTTAAACATAAAGATAATCTTGACCCTAATTATTTTCACCTTTAAATTTTACCCAAAATATACACCCTTGGTTTCTGAAATGATTTTCGCATACCCAGAAAAAAAAACGGAAAGCTTTCAAGTTTTATTATTATCGTCCGTTAGCTGACACTGACCTAGACTAGACAATGTTTACAGATTAGAGAACGTAATGATAGACTACAGTGGAAGCTAATTATTGACATGAAAAATGGAAAGTTAGTCGGCGTGTAAGTGTAAATCATCTACTATAATTTTTTACTTTTTTAAGTTCTTTCACTGAGTTTTTCATACGTGTGATTTAATTTTTACAGAGTGTTTAAGGTTACTAAGGCTGGAAGGGAGAGGCAATATATCAATAGATTAATAATAAAATGAAATAAAATGTTCTAGCGTTGTCATAAAGATATAAAACTTAGCATACGTACACCAAATCTAATGATAACTATTTTATAAAATAATTTTTCGTTACAATGACTCACATGATTATCAATATAAATAAAATAATCTTAGAAAGTTTATGGTTATTTAAACAGAAAGATAAAATTTATAAAGACGATGTGCAACTCATGTAAAAATTATTTGTATTCAAGGTAATCTGATAAGTATTTAATATATTTAATAAAATTTATATGTATACCTGTTATTCTAGATGTATTCGACACAAAAAATTATAGAAATGGAGAGGCTCATTAATAATAATAAAATATTAAATATGGTTCCTAATTAAGGAATCATGGGTTATGGGATTAAGACCGTATCGAAATGGAATCACTCCGACATTATATATTCTACTGCAGCAGGCATCTTCAAGTATCTTTACTCCAGTAGGTCACAGCACTGAATATAACCTGCGAGATGTAAGCCATGTTTTTATACCTGAACTGTGTCTCTACTAAAATTATTAAGATATTTATCTTATATACGATGTGGTTGTTATTCTCGGTAAGTTGTCTGAGGAAAGAACTTTAATTTCTTTTACATTTATAAGATGTCCAGTGAAATGCTGGTGGCTGCTAACAGAAAGGCTCCTATAAAATCAAAAGCAATCAGCAATTACAATTGATAATACAATTATCTAATAATCACTCGTTTACCGCCATTTTCCTTGCGATTGTGGAATAAAAAGCAGTTTTTTGTTCATTTTTGGTCGTTAAATGCGAAAATGATGGTAAAAACTTCGTAACACGTAAGATTTTTGAGTCATGATTTTTTCAATAAACATTAATAAACATTTTAATCACATTATTTAAAAAAAATGTTTGATGGGATTAAACAAAATATTTCTGGTTGCAGCACCCCTAGCAAATTGGGAGAAAGATTCAGAAATGTATGATGAAAAGGCTGAACCCGGTAGAGTATCAGAAAAGGACAGTTCTTGTTTTCCAAAAGTGAAGAAAAGCACCTCATTTAATCGAATAAGCTGAATTAAATTATCTAATTCGGGACCTCCACTTGACCGAAAAGCATGCTGAACTATTAGGTTCAAGATTACAACAATGGAGTTTACTAGCCACTAGAACCAAAGTTCCCATATTTAAGAACCGTAACCAAGAGGTATCTTCGTTTATTACTATACAGAATAAAATGTGTGTTTGTGTTAATCCAAATAGTGTTATGGAAAAATTACTCTCTTCCAAAATAAGTTTAAAAGCAGTTCTGCTCGATAATGGTAAAAAAAGACCCTCTATTTTATTGCGCATGCAACTGACATGATACGAAAGTATGTCATTTATTCTAAATGCAATAAGGTATGATACCTATAAGTGGCAGATATATGGTGACCTAAAAGTCATAGGACTGTTACTAAGGCTTCAGGGTGGATATACCAAGTATTGCTGATTGCTTTGCCTTTGGGACAATAGAGCAACAGAGAACCATTACCAATGGCTTCAGAGAGATCAATTCATTCCAAGCCAAGCTAACGTAAAGATTATACCTCCAGTTAATCCTAAAAAAATTCTGTTAACTCCATTACACATTAAACTGGAATTGAGGAAAAATTTCGTTAAAGCATCAGATAAAGGAGATGCGTTTAAATACCTTAAACAAATTTTTCCTAATCTAAGTGATACTAAGCTTAAGGAAGGAATATTTGTTGGACCACAAATTAGAAAAATACTAAGGGACGAAAAGGTTGTTGAAGTGATGTTGAATTAGCTGCGTGGAGATCTTTAAAAAACGTGTAGAACTACTTAAAAACTACTGCAAAATGGGCTGTCGCAAGTTTCTTAAAATACACTTCTTGCACTCCTATTAATTTTTTTCCCGAAAATTTGGGTGCGGTTAGTAAGGAGCAGGGAGAAAGGTTTCACCGAGATATATTAACAATGGAGCAACGCTACCAAATCAGATGGGATCCAGCAATGATGGGGGATTATTGTTGGTTTCTTATGAGAGAAAGCGACCAGAAATATAAATGAAGTCAGCATTTACAAAAATGTTATCTACAAAAGACTTACTCTTATTGTATTCTTGCAAATAAAACCTATTGTCCTTAGAATATCTTGATTTTGTTCTTGGTTTGAATTTGTATATAAAAATTTTGGAATAAAATTTTTATATTGTGAGTAAAGGTGAGTAAATCTATAATCAAAAAACAAAGTAAAATTGATGTAGAAATGTCGAGTCACATCACGTTTGTTCTGAACTCCTCCCTCTTCTTCGTCACATATCACGCTACGCAAATGCCCCCCCCCCCTTTTGCGAAAAGTATTCTATGGACGGTCCCTAAACACCAAGAGCTCGGTATAAAAATATTAAAACGTAATTAAAATTATAACATACAAAAGTGTTGCCAACAAACAATTATAAAATAATAAATTAATAAAACTTTGTAAATTGTACTCAAGTACAATAAAAGAGGTTTTATTGTACTTGAGTACTGACTAAATCCTTAAAAATGATTTTAATTCCAAAGCAAAGTCTGTTAAACACAAAAGAAACTACATAATTAATTAGGTTTCCTTTTAACTTATTACGTTGTCATTTGACGTCAGAAGCTATGAACTGTTGTCGATCCATTCATATTCATAACCGATTTGGACTAAAGCCAGAAGCGCCAACAAGGCGACTGCCGTGACAAGTCCGTCCTTGAAATAGCCGACCTTTACATTGAGCAGACATAAATACATAGACAAGGTTCACTTTAGTGTAACCTAAAAAACTATATGGTGGCCTTCAAACCAACGCCAACGGTTCAACATAAAAATGAAAAGAAAATTAATGCTTCTTGAAAATGCAGTACAAATATCAGGAAAACAACTTGAATTTATTGAGTGTGTATTATTTAGCATCGGCTAATCACACAAATATATCAAGAATCATTAGATTTTATATGTAAAATTCGTTTGCTGATGACAAATGACGATTTCTTCTTTCTACTTTAATAATGTCTGAATCAAGATGGACTATTTTTCGATTTCAATATTAGTCAGCTTTAAAATGGGCAACAATTTAAGCTAGGAATTATATCGAAATAATAACCTGGAAATACGTTATTTGAAAACTTGGTTGTCAATGTATTCATTCAACCTTATAATTACGCCAAAAATGCCAATTAAGAGTCTTCTAATAGCACTTCTAAAAGTTATCAGGTATGCTTAAACGAATAGAGCTCGGAATAGAGTATAGACAATACATATATTTGAACAAATAATAATTCAATCGATTTGTTAAAACCAACAAATTTAACTTTTCGCATCTCACGTTCTGGCGGTAGCTTCTACGGGGTATCCTAGAGAATGCGGTCCAAAACATTCTAGGGATAGAGGACACTACTCGGTATATGATAATTAATAATTTATATTAATTTTCATTCAATCTTTAAAAGTTATTAATAACCTCTAAAGATTTTCTACCCTACAATGTCCCGAAACCGAGACTAAGGTACTTGATTTTAGCCAGATATTGTTTATTACAGATAACCCTAACTATTGAATTTATGGAGTAAATGGGCCAACCTTTTACTTTAATATTTTTTCTTACCTTGCTTTAATATCATATTGGTGCTTCTATTTTGTAAAAATAAAATAATGGTAATTTATCCGATAGATCCGTTAAGGTTATGTTTAAGAAATGTTGGAAAAATTATGTAATAACACATTGGCAATTTGTGAGTTGTGTGGAAAAAATTCTCAAAAAAAATCCAAACATATCGAGTATCATTTAAACAATAGAATTTATGAATACTGTTCCTAGGATGCATAGATAGGGGGTTTATTAAAGGTAGCGTAAGTATATGAAACATATTTTTTCGCTCGAGCACTGCATAATGTAAAAGAAACAAGATATATTATTTTTGTTGTAGAGATTTGATGCAAACTAAAAATATATATCTTCTTCTTCACAATCTTCACAGGGTATTATTGCATAAAATGTTTTAATTGGAAATTTTTGAAACAAATAATACTGTCCAATAATTTTAATAGCCAACATGTCTCGACACACATATACGTATTACTGTTCTAGGATCCTACTGAACATGATAAATTTTCCGGAGATTGAGTTTGATCAATAATTTCTTGATAGTCTCTATCTGTTGCCTTATTTTTTCGTTAATAATATGAATTTCACAAGTTTTTTACGTTTGACTCGATTATCATGTCTGTAGTTACTCATTTATGTAGAAGCATGGGAAATTTTTTTACAAAAATCTTAATAATTTTTGAAATGCCAACTAATTTTTCTCGCCTGCCACAGGTTCGCTCTCCCTGGTCTGGCGCATTAAACGATTTTTAACAGGTAATATATTAAGGTTCTTACCAATTTGTACCTTTGTTTTCCCTAAATACTGTTCGTACCTTAAAACGCTTCTGTAAAAAAACAGCTGTGTATAAATCAACGTTAATTAAAAGGACGCATATTGATAAAGAGCTGTATTAAATTCAATAACACCATAACATATTAGCATATATAGCACCAGCATTAACCCCTTGGTTAGATTCTTGAAAAACAAGCTGATTCACACAGTTTATTATGGTTGCTAGATGGATCTGTGTGATGTGCCGTAAAGACAAATTATTGTTTTAAGTGGTAGTCATAAATTTATATGGCGTGGTGAAACCATTTTATATGTTATGGATTAACGATAGCTTAAACAACTAACCTGGTGCTTACCTGGTACAGATCCACTGTGATGCCGATCCACATAGTTAAGAAAATATAATATTTTAAGTTGGTAATACAGGGGGGCTGATGATTCTGTAATAAAACAGCGCCGTACAGTACTATAGTAGTTTAATTTTTTAGATGTGTAACCGTTCGTACCCCAAAATTGCACGACAATAATTTTGTGTTTATTGGTGGTATCCATCCTTCACTATAAATCTATATTATAATTCGTATAAAAAGGAGATGGGCTAAATACATATGTCTTAAAATCCGATACCCTATTTTAATAACTGAGCATTAAGGCAGATTACAAATTAGCAGTCATTTTCTATTCTGTGCATACTAGATCTTCCAAAATTTAAATTTAATTACAGTATAATTTCAATTAAATTTAAATACCTTAAAAAGGCTGTATCAAATGATATAATCTTAAATTAAAAGAAAATTGTCATTCAAAGTAGAAAAGAACACACAGAGAGCGTACAGCCACCTGACAGGCAAAATATTAAATTCATAAATTTCAAATGATTTTTTAAATAATGATCTATAGGCAAAAAGTTTTCATTAGAATATTAATTTATGTCTAGGTACGTGTATAAATATATTTTGGGAGTTATATATTTATATCCATCTTATTTATTTAATAATGAGATCTTAAAAAAAAAACAACCGTATCTTATCTGTTACAACTTCTGGTTGAAATGACTTTTATATTTAAATTTGTGACTATAAATAGAAAGAAGCCATATTTATTTACCATGACTAGACGGATTAAAGCAGGAGCATTACGAACCGGCAAATTTGTGTTTTCTCTTTTTCTATAGGACAAAATGTAATAAGGTTTGTTGTTATTGCTCTCAATAATAAATAGTTAACTACACGGGTTATTAAAAATCGTAAGAAAAATGAAATTCGTTAAGTCGAGACAATGCAGTGCATATTAGTGCCCTGTCTTCTCTTGATAAAACATTTAGATAAAACATTTAGAATACTCTGAATACTTCCTAAGATATTCGTGAATAACCGAAAATGAGCCAAATTTTTTATTCCCTGTTATGACATTATGGGTAAAGGCGGGCAATATAATCGATTATATATCCTTTTTAATCGATTTTTTGTTTATTCGATAAATCAATATTTCTACTCTCGAATATATACTCTATCAATATTATATATACACACATATATATATATATATATATATATATATATATATATATATATATTTATATTTATACACATATATATATATATATATATATATTTATATATATACACACATATATATATATATATATATATATATATATATATATATATATATATATTTATATTTATATTTATATATATATATATATATATATATATATATATATATATATATATATATATATATATATATATATTAATCGGAATAATCGAATGGAAAATCGATTATTTTCTATAATCGCTAATGGTTTATTGATTTTGGGAGTTATCTGAAAACAAAAAGAACTTTCTTGACGCATCTTTATACCTTCGTTTATAAACCCGTTGGTTGATATTGTATACAAACTTTTTTCATTCGACTAAGTTATTATAATAGATGATGCTCTACAAAATGTATTTGTATTTAGTAAAAAAAGTTTTTGGATATTTTAATTTCCATAATATACATAATAATATATTTATTCTTCTACCTTGTTTTTGTTGTCTTATTTTTAGATTTATTCTAACAAAAAATTTTTTTTTCATGGCGTCCATCTCACACAAAATTTTTGTTAATTCGAAATTTAAAATTTTAATGTATCTTATTGTATTGTTAAAAATATGGATATTTTTAACAAAACGGCTTCATTTTCATTTACACTCTGCAATTAATTATATAATACATTTTCTGGAAATACACATTATTTTTTCCGATGAGAAAAAGGGCTTAAGTAAATTTGACTTAGAAATAGTGTCATGCTTAAAACATGTATTTAGTAACTCACTAGTCCGTAGTCGCAATTAAATTATTTCCAGTGCTTGATTCTAATATAGACCACTTTGGTTAAGATCTGTCAAAGCGTAATTAACATTTTATATTTCAAGGAAATCTGCAAATACTACAAAACCAAAATTATTTTAGAAATGAGTCTTATAAATATCTAGTTACATTCAATTACTGATATTTCATTTGTATTATAGGTAACCAAATGTCATTTTACATAAATAAAAAAACATACCACAAGTTTTTAAAAAATATTTTAGAGCTCTTACTGCAAATGCAGAGTTTTCTATTTTTATCTTTATATACTTCTTTGAATAATTGGGTTATATAAGGCAATACAACCTCAATAAATATCGTAAATGATCTCACGTGATATGTCTGGAAAAATAATAACGATATTTATTAGATGTGCTCTGCCAAAACGTAAAATGAACCAAAGCATTTTTGGCAAACTCCGAATCATAACGTAAGTTATTTAGCCCATTTAGGATACAATACATAAAGATTCTGCAGTTATTTTCTAATAGCTAGCCACACCCAATAGTATTTATGTTTTAATTTGAGTTTTAAGAACGATAAAAATGGGTAAGAAAATTGTGCCGTAATTCTTAATATATAAATACCTCAATATATAAACCAGATACGTTTTGATTGATGTACCGAATACTTTGTAACGAAAAAGGAAGGCCACTTTAAGGTAAGACTAATAATATTAGGTTAACATTATAGGACACTATTTTTTTTTCAGTAGTTAGGTATAAATTAAACCTGAAGTAGAACAACACATTTCTAATTGTTGCCAGATTAAAAAGAGTAAGAGACAGAAGAAATCTTTATTCTTATAAACTGAACATTTTTATTCTTGAATAAAATTTAGCAAAAAAAATTCTGAATAAAATCTTTTAAATATATATATATTTTTTTAAAATTGTAAAATTATTTGTTTGACAGTTTAGATGCACCTATATGTTTGTTTCTTCGAAGCTTGCAGCCTTATTCTGCGCAAACCGGGAGCTTCTGTTTTACATTATTTGAACTAAATTTAAACGAAACTCGTTATCAGTGTTCCAATTGTTTTTTACGTACTTAAGTATTGACGTGATGAAAATTATTTTTTACTTTTTCACTAGAAAGATTATTTGTATTGAGAAGATTTTTATTCTAAGTGAAAAACACATTTTTTTTTTACTTTTTTTATCCAAATTCTAAATTTGCTGGCATCGCATTTTACAGAAGAAATTGAAAGTTATTGTTAATACACAAAATTTATATCTTGTATAAAAAATTCATTTTTAATATAGTTTTGTATTTTTAAGGGATCGATGTTCAATGTTATTTATTATTTGAATTTTTTTGATAGTTTACATTGATATGTCTATGGCGCCTATTTGTATTATTAGTTACCCTTCTTCTAGGAACATTTTATTTGCGATGGACCTTACTACTTGTTTGTTACATAAAAACCTCCTAAAGTGCAACCGAGATTGCAACCTAGGATTTTTGCAGATCGTTGGTAATAATATTTACACTAAATGCTTTTTGGTGAATAAACAAGTATAAATTAGTAAAAAAAACAAATAACCCGACTGCGAGAATCAGTATATTTATATAGGAAAAGAAATCACAAAATATATTAAAATAAGGGACACTTTACTATATGTAGGTACTCTGTATCCCGTATAAAGCAAAAAATAAAAATAAACTACTTCTGAATCCCGTGTATATCGAAGAAAGCATCTACTCCTAACCTGTTTATTATTTGTATTATAATTACGTTCATCTGGCAAACAAAATTAGGAATGAAATAAGCTACAACTTAACACAATTTTGCTATTTTCGGGAAATGTATTCTACTTTTCGATCTTCATTCATTTTTACCGCCCCTAAAAGCATTTGAGGATATATTTACAACTTTCTGGACACATGACATCGCATCAGCAGCATTTTTTTTTTCAAACTCGAGTTTTTTTTTGTTCTTGTAAATAATGTTGTTAATTTTATACAGTAAAATCTCCCTTAGCGGAAACCTCTAGTTGGAAGGACGCGGACACGGTGTTTTTACACAAAATACGCCAAAACTCGCTCTTGAACTGACATTATAAAATAAATTAATCGGTACAATCGCGATAGCGCAGTTACCGATTAATCGTCAGGGACTTCCCCCGGTTGCGGATAGTTCCCCCATCGGCGTCGCCTGCAACCTGCAATCTTAAACGAAATATGTATTGTTGTTTGGGTATTTTAGTTCTTTTGGTATTTCAGAATTGGTGGTTTACATATAGTATCGACAAAAATTGACCGGAAAACGTCATATATTAACTCTGAAAAAGAAAATAGACATAGTGAAGGTATACGATAAAAAGGAACTTAGTGTAAGATTTATCAAAACATTTTAATATAGAAAAGACATAAGCAGGTGGAATTATTAAAAACCGAAATGAATTACTAAGCAAGTGGAACTCTAATGTTAATACGGATATAAAAGAAAAGAAGTTTTTAAAGCCAATAGGTTTAAATATAGATGAAATTTGCTATGATTGGTTGGTAAAAGCAAGAAACAAAGGAATTCCGTTGTCAGATAATTTTAGAAAAATACGCTGGTAATTGTTTTCTAAACATATTTTTTTTTAATTTTTAGGAAAGGAGATTGCAGACCCGATTGCAGAGCTTGGGATACAAAAATGTTAATGCATCATCTGTGTGGCTTGCAAAATTCCGTAATAGGCATAACTAGCTTTCAAAGCCATATCTGGAAAAGCTGGCAGTGTCAATCCAGAACATGTGAAAAGTTTTTTAAATAAAATGTCCTCATTGTTGAAAGGCTATGGCACAGCATGGTGTAAATATGGCCAGAGAGGAAAAATTTTGACAGAAGAATGGGGAGAGAAAAAAGAAACTTTTATTATTTTTAGACAATGCTTGATCCCATCCTAAAGACATTCAGCTAGCAAACATTCGACTATTTTCTTTACCGCCAGTTGTTCAACCTCTAGACCAGGGGATTAACAAAAATTTTAAAGCATTCTATAGGGCAATTATGGTTAAAAATTAATTATCGAAAATGGAATCTGTTGGCAGTGTTCAAGGTCTTATTAAAGCTATGAATGTGCTATATGCTGTTAATTTTTTTATAAACTACCTGGCAGAAGGTTACAGGACAAACAAAAATTGCTTTCGTAAAGCGGAATTCACTTCTGAAAATAATAAAATAAATGTCGAAAACGATGATTATTTATCAATAGATGATCTGCCTCCTCTGTCTTATCTGAAATTTGGGGAAACACTGAACCAATAGGCATTAGCAATAATTTGGACGAGCTTATTAACATCGACAACGACTTGGTATTAGAAGATGATATGAAGCCTTTCCTGGCGATTTTGTGCACAAGCCGAACTATGCACATTTCTGATGAATCGGATGAAGAACTAGAAAGCCGTAATCAAACAAATATAAAAAATTATCAACAAGCCATTAGTTTGGTAAAAGAATTACAAGAATTTGCCAAAAATACAGGAGACGCCAGACCAATGCAGACGTTATCTGATTTAGAATTACATTTTCAAGGCAGCAACTTTAAAACAAAAACTAACCAAACTACGTTATTAGATTTTTTTAGTGTTTCCTAATTAGTGATATGCATGATTTTATTTAGTTAACTGAACTACTTACTTGATATTATGTACTTTATTATATTGTTTAATTATATGTCCTTTACTAATATACGCGTACTTTATATAAATATAACATTTGGTTAAATTTTTCCCATAGGCAGACATATTTTAAGAGTGTGTCCGCTTAAGAGAGATTTCACTTTATTTAATTTACTTGTTATTAAATTATTGACAAAAACTCAATATGTGAATTTAGTACATTTTAGTTTTTATAAATATCACTTAAAATGACGCCAACGTTGCACATTTGCTAGACGTACTACTGAAACACTATCGAAAAATTCGATGGGTTGCTTTAATTTCTATCATTCGTTGTTTGGATATCGTTTGAAGTTTTTCTGCTCATTTTTCTTTTCTTTTAACCAACGTCTTGAAGCAGTTGGCTCAATTGTGACTGAGTTAAAAAAATTGTGTTCGAGTTGCAAATACTCCTACGAACAAGGAGAACCGGCATCTATACCGAATTTACTGTAATATAAAAGCGCCGACCTTTTTTTAGTCAGTTGGTTTTGCTGTTCGTGCCCCCCCTTCCCCAAACCACAAGGGCCTAAATACGCCCCGCGGGGTCCCGATCATAATTATCCTGTTATCACGAGTTTCTCCAGTTTGGTCATTGCTTCTATTTCATTAGTTTTGGAATGATAGGTTACTATTATGAAATAATTTTGTGTCAATCTATTTAAAGGTTTAAAAGTTAAAATATACCCTAAAACAATGCTATTAAAATATTTACAAAGTTGCCAAAGAAGAGATTTGTAAATACCCGCACCACCAAGTCTTGCGATATGAGTGGAGGGGTGGGTTATTTTTATTTTATAAATTTCAGATTTACATTTTAAAACTATATATTTTTCAACGGGGTCTCACTCGTTAATTGTATCTAAAAAATTATTCTATAAATCCGAAATGTTTTTTTAAGCTAAACCTACTTTCTTCTTTCAATTATTATTACATAACTCAAATTATTCTAATAATAGCTAAACAATCTGCCATCCAATGTCAAATGAATTCAACGTACTCCATACAACAAAAACTAGTAATAAGCGCCACTAAATATTCACAACAAACTTAAATGAAGTAATTTAATGTCGCAAACTGATATTTTTTCAGAAAGCCTATTTTTAAAATATAAAAATACTTCCAGGGAATAATTACGTCCAAGGTCGATGTTGTAAGTGAAAACGAAGTGCAAATATTGTTTTCATTTTGTGGTATGCGTTGCATGTTTCCTAATGTAAACATTTCTATGATACGAAAATACATTTTATACAGCTAAAAACACACATCTCGCACTTCATATGGAGAATAATAGTTTTCGGTGGATTTTACTCATTTTCTGATGTAATGCAGACTTCCTGATTAACCACAAAGGTGTTAAAGTTTTTCGAAATCCCATGGAATTAAAAAATCAAAGTTAACCAGCTTCTTGGCTTTCTTAATAATAATGGGTTTCATTAAAAACATATGATTTTTTATGTCTTAGCTTTTCGTTTTCGTCATATTATAGGTAGTTTCAAATTCTGCTGACTATTTTAGTTTTCTCATATAAAAAAGCTAACGTGAGAAAATAGCCCTGCTTAGGTCTCGTATGACCCCATACAAGAATATTTTAGTTTTATTTATTACTAGCGAGTACCCGCGACTTCGTTCGCGTATGGCGACAACGAAATAGATATAAAGAGGTACTTCGCCTATTTAAATACCTCTTTATAAACCACATTTCTTGTTGCATTTTCTTTCAATTTTTGTCAACAGCGGCTTGGGAGATTTTTGTTAATAAATTATTTCCGATTTTTTAGAACACCCTGTATAATTTTTTACAAAATATATAGACAATAAAATATACCTGTTAAAGCGTTTTTTTTTTGAAAAACTAACCGTTTTTCAAATAAAAATTTTCGTAATATTTAAGGGGCGGTTTCATCCCCTTGAAATTCGAGTTTTGACAAATCCCTTCTTATCAAACCTCTACATCCTACAATCAAACGAAAAAGTGTAACATTTTTCTGACCCAATATATATCCATTACCGACTTATTCAAAATCACAAACCGTTTTTAAAATTCCCTAATTAAAAAAAACCAAAAATTGTATATTATGTGCAAAACAGTTTTTGGATTTTAAATGTGTAAAAGTCTACAGGGTGCTCAATGAACAGCCAAATTAAAGAATACAAAATAAAATAAAAAGTTCTAACGTCAGTTCCAGGATCCTATAAACGAAGAATTAAAATTAAATCTATATTAAAATGTTAAAACATACAAGAAATGTTAAGAGAAATACGAGTTACGATCTATATCACACCATGATTATTTTAATATTTGCTTATTTATCGCTCCGCCTACTTCACTGAAATTAGCACACCTATGGAAAATCCTCGGAAAACCCAATAAAAACAGTTAAACATCTGACGATAACTGTGATATTTCTAAAAGGTGTTTATGTTATTTTAGTATTTTTATAACTACTGGTATAGTTTTGCATTTGTTGCTTTACTCTAGGGCTAATTTTCAACTTTATATAAGTTCATTAAATTAATCTATAAAAAGATGAATACATTTTTAGAGAAAACCTAAAAATCGAATTAAAGACAAAGCAAAACGGATATTTTGTTTAATTTTATTTAGAACAAAATTGGTTGTCTCAGAGATAAACATGGCATTATTCCCATTTACAAAACATAATAGTTTCTCAAATTGGAACTAGTTGTTTTTCCTAGGTTCGGACCAAAAGTCAAATATTAGAAAAAATGTCAAAACATCATAGGAACAAATTTTGTTTTAAAATTTAAAGAATTTTATGCAAACTGATGCTTGAAATTTACTTTTCACATTAATCGGTCTATGCATTTGATTAATCGGTTTTGAACATACTGAAATCTAAAAATAGGTTGACTAAATCTACTAAAACTAAAAATAAATATAAATACCTGCGACGTAAAACGTAGGCTAACTGTTTAGCAGATTTTAACCTTTCTAGGGGATCTCCATGATATTTACCTGAAAAAAAAAAGATATACCTTCGAATGACATTCTCATATGTATATGATTCATAAAATATAATATTGCGCACATCGGAATGATCTAAACTTAGACAAAGTGAATCCCTAACCATTCACATGATATCAAAGTCTTACAAAGGACCAAGCACTAATCCCTTACATATTTAGCAAAGTTATAGTTTTCAACCGCTTGAACAAAAGTTAACGCGAAAAAATCGTTCCGAGTAATTTTTGATATACAGAATGTTAAACTTTGCGCAGATCCTATATAAAATACATACGGACAAAATGACACAAAATAAACCTTTTTGTTAGATTTAGCTTATAGAACTTTCAAAAATAAAAAAAAATATGAATAAAGGTCCGCAAACGCTTTGTTTCCTAGATATAGGGCAAATACCATTTTCATATAAACACCCTGTATATCGAGAACAAAGTATTTTTAGACCTATGTTCATATAAAACTTTTTGCTTATTACTACTATAAAATAATATACACTAAAAGTACTGAAAATGCTTATTTTGTGTAATTCTATTGTCCCTATGTATTTTATATGGAATCTGAGCAAAGTTTAACGCCCTGCATCTTTAAAACGATTTGGTCCCTATAATGGCTATAATTTTTGTTTAGACGATTATGAACTACATTTACTACAATCTAAATATATAAGGTATTTGACTGAAACCACTTTTTCATAAGATTAGTGCGCGGTGATTTACTCTCTAAATGAAAATATAACTTTTTTCCACATTTATTACCATCGCTGAGAATATATTAATTATAAATTTCTTACAGAAAAAAACTGTGATTTTTCATTATTTGTCTCCTATATACTTATAATCGTCATAAAAAAAATTGTCGATGATGTAGTACGACATTTAGACGGTGATGCCACAGGATCTGAGTGGGCCCAAAATTTGACAAACCTCGTACAGAACTATGGGCGTAGATAAATTCCTCAACAGAGATATGAATTTCATATTTATCCTATAGGTTTCCACACTTTTTAATAATTAACTAGTGTCTTTACTAAAATTAAACTAAAGTGTGTCTACCAAGTAATGTATTATTATAATAAAATGAAATAATACAATATAGTATACTGAATATCTGTTCATGTAATTTTCTATTTATGGACTTGCGGTGTGTGATAGAACTCGTTTTTCCACAACCCAAAAACGGCCTAACCTGGGTTAACCAAAAAGGCAGTCCGATAATTATAAAACACGATTACATACATAATCATGTGTACGGAAATTTAGGAAAGCATAGTAAAAATGTATATTTAGTGAGCAAAATGCCTTCATAAAATCGATCTCTTTCACCTACGCGAGTAAAGCCCGCTATTCACTCTTCGGTTCGATACCTTCATTCGATTCGTCCTTTCATCTGAATAATAATTCCTATTTATCCATCTCGATGAAAATAACTATGCAAAGGGGGTTATAGCATTTGACAAATTTAGGTGTCGCTTCTGCAAAATATAAATTATGAGTTAATATAACCAATTCTTAGTTTTTGTATGCACATATTTTTTACCTCCAAGAAAGATGACACATTTTTCCGAGCATTTTTGGCACTGTTAGATAAATTCCTACTTCCATATCAACCTGGCAATCAATAAATCCAACTAAACCATCATTTCCTTTCACATGCATTTCTTTAATAATAATAAGTATTTTATTTTGAGAAACTTCTCTGCCCAGCAACTATCCTAATTTAGCAAAAGTTCGTGACTCCGCGCCTGATGAAAGAACTTTCAACATCTAATTTCCAAGAAAACGAATCCTCATATCATCAAAATAGATTTAAATGTTAGCAGTTATTTTAGGAATCAGAAAGGAAATGTAAATTGCAAAACGTTTAGACTTTAAAACAGTCATCATTACAAACCCATTTAAGTTTCGTATTGGTGAAGTACGACAATTAAAACACAACCTCGACATTCTTTTTTTTACACAGCGGAAAATAAAGTGTCAGCTTGAGCTTATTAGCAGAGCTGTTAGTGATTTAACTAAAAAAGTAATTTAATTTGGCATTTGAAATATTTTATACCGACTTCAAATAAAATTTATTTTTTGGTAACTGTACTTGAAATTCAATTACTCTCTGTAAAGTATATATATATATATATATATATATATATATATATATATAAATATTTTGTTAATTATTTTCTTGGGCATAGGTTAACTCATTGAGAAGTAAAACTATAATTTAATCTACGTTTCGCTCATTATATTGAGCTTTTTCAAGATATTTTCAAAATATATAGTGTATGCCAAAATCACATTTGGCATTTTCAAAATATATATATTTTGAAAATGAATAGAGTCTCTATTCAGGCGCGAGAAAGAAAGCTTCGAAAATGCCAAATGTGATTTTGGCGAAACGTCAGCAAAACTGTTCTTTTCAGAACGACAGTAGTGAACGGATGTACACCCGGAATGAAAACACATTGTATTTTTCCATCCGTGAAGGACTAAAAAAATCATATATATATATATATATATATATATATATATATATATATATATATATATATATATATATATATATATATATATATATATATATATATATATATATATATATATATATATATATGTATATATACATATATATATATATATATATATATATATATATACATATGTATATATATATATATATATATATATATATATATATATATATATATATATATATATATATATATATATATAATATGTATATATATATATATATATATATATATATATATATATATATATATATATATATATATATATATATATATATATATATATATATATATATATATATATATATATATATATATATATATATATATATATATATATATATATATATATATATATATATATATATATATATATATATATATTTACACTGTTCTTAAACCATACTTTATACTAAAAGTTTTTATTTTTCTTGGGTATAGATTTAATTAATGAAACTTTTTTCTACAACTAGCTCGACGTTTCGCTTCTTGTTTGAAGCATTTTCAAGAGCATTTTATTGCATGTCTTACCTTGGAAACGACCATATTATTTACAGTAATAATTTTGATGTTCAGAACATCAACATATATATATATATATATATATAGATATATATATATATATATATATATATATATATATATATATATATATATATATATATATATATATATATATATATATATATATATATATATATATATATATATATATATATATATATATATATATATATATATATATATATATATATATATATATATATATATATATATATATATATATATATATATATATATATATATATATATATATATTTATATGAATATTTGTATTGGGAACTAATATGTTCCACCATAATGGATTAGCACCCATATTTTACCACTTTCTACCTATAAAAAATTTGAAGTCAATTGAATAATATACAAAATTTGGGAGTTAATTGAATTAAGAAGATTTTTTGCGTTGATTTTTTAAACATCTTATCTGACTGCCATTTAATTTCGCTATCTTGAATTGATATCACAATGTTAGATAATGCTTGCACAAAATTTGAAGTAAATTGGGTAATCAGCTTTTTAATAATAGATTTTTAACATTTCATTAGGCCGACATTTTGTTGGGCTATATTGGATTTTTACCAAAATATTATCAGGTCATCCTCAAATGACCTTTAAGTTTTCACCGAGGTTTTGACTAAAATTTGAAGTAAATCGGATAAGTAGTTTTTAGGTACGTCTCGAACTGACAGACAGACATTTGAGAAAACATAGTTTTGGCATCTAGGAAGGTTAAAACAAGGAGATATGTAAAAACTGGGAGGGTAATTTTCATAACGATACAAAAAATAATTACTTCGTACTACAATTTTACCAGTCATATCTATACCACAATTAGTTCTTGCATAAAATTTGAAATGTATTAAGTAGTTTTTTAGGCTGAATTTAAAAATTATATTAAGCCGCCACTTTGTTTCGCCATCTTAGATTCGTACTACTTGTAATTTTTGACTTTTGTGCAATTTGAGGTTGATTGGATAAATAGTTTTTAAGTAATATTTTAACATTTTTTTTGCCATTTTGAATTTATACCAAAATGTTACCAGGTCATCTCCATGTGTCCCTTAATTTTTGACCAAAATTTTAAGTCAATAGGGTAAGCTAGCTATGCCGCGAGAAAACAGCAGGCAGACAGACGGACCCACGATATCGAGAAAACATGTTTTTCGACATCTAGGGACCTTGAAACGTATAGATCTGAATATCTTTCACGTTTACAATACTTTCCTTTTACGAGGGAAGTAAAAACACAATTAAGTTTTAAATATGTTTTTTGGACAGTTTTAAATGGTGTTTTAAACATTTTTAAAACCCTTGATTTTAATAAAAATGTTTAAAACATAGCAATGCAACCTTAGAAATATTGTTGATATGGTACTTTCTTGAGGCATTTTTTGATTTTTAAAAATGTTTATTCATAAGCAATGACAAAGACAGATAACACTTGTTACGCTCGTGACACGAACGATTAAAAGTGGTGTGAATTTATTGTGTATCTGATGGACCATCTATACGAAGTATAATGGGCATTTTCCAATATACATCAGTGTAGTCATACATTAGGGAAACCCGGTATAAGTACGATAAGGTGGCGACCATTTTTGGCTTTGCCTGACTTTCCTCGCAAAAGGGAAGTATTGTTTGCGAAAAAAATCACACACCGACCTGTAACATTTTGGTAAAAATCCAATATGGTTTATTTCTAAAAATAACGTTACTTCTCAAAATTCCGGGCGCGTTTATTCAATGACTGAAAGTATTTGGGCTATTTTATTGTCAAGTTTATTTTAATTCACACACCGTCCTGTAACATTTTGGTAAAAATCCAATATGGTGAAACAAAATGGCGTCCTATTGAAATGTTAATAAAATTACCACTATCTAATTTACTTCAAATTTCGCATAAAAATCAAGTAGGTATTACGTACGAATTAACTCACAAATTTTGCTACAAATCCAAGATGGCGAAATAAAATACTTAAAAATTCACCCTGAAAAACGACTAAATAGATTGATTTCAGATTCTGTACAAGAATCAATTGTGGTATAGAGATGAACTGGTAAAATTGTGGTACAAATTCTAGATGACAAATCAAGATGGAGGCCAAATAAAATGTTTAAAAAATCATCATTCAATTGAATTCAAATTTTACAGAAAAAATAAATGTGATATATAAGGATAAACTGGTATGAATTCAATATAACGGAACAAAACGGCAGTCTTAAAAAAATCAGTGTACCTACTTTTTCAATTTATTTTAAACTATGCGTAAAAATTAAGTGGGCAAAGATAAATACTGGTAAAATATTGCTACAAATCCAATATGGTGGAACAAAATGGCACTCAATAAAATGGTTTGAAAAGGCAGTATATACATACTATATGTGTTACTAAATGAATGTGCGAAACTTAGTTGGATTACACTATTCCCAATAAAAGGAAAACATTCATAATGAGGGGTGTTTCAGATAAAGAAAATTCATCACCGATTTTTTTATTTTATTAAATTAATTTTTGGGTTATAAAGAACAATTTTCTTTTCGTGGGCAAAAATGAGTTTTAAATCCGGTACAAACTGAAATGTTGCATTATGAATTACAAAACTAAAGTCAGTTGTACCTTTTTTATTCATAAAAACAGCCAGGTATATATTTGTTTTATTGAACTAAATTGTTGGTACTTCAAATACTTTAAACACTATAAAATTTGACAATATATACTTGGTAAGTGTTGATCAATTGTCCTTCAAATACTTTTTGTCAGTACTTGTTACAGGTCCTAATAATTTAAATGTGAATTTTGGTTCTGATTTTTCTGCATAAACTGTGGAAATATTACTTCTAAGTTTATTAATTTTATTCCATTCAATGTTTGAAAACAAACTGCTCATTACGATCGCATTTTTTAAATATTTAAATATTTATGTTTATTTCTAAAAATAACGCTACTTCTCAAAATTCCGGGCGCGTTTATTCAACGACTGACAGTATTTTGGCTATTTCATTTTCAAGTTTATTTTAATTCGGAAAGATATATGGCCGGCCATTAAGAGCCATACAATGTCTTGAACTATTTCGACTATTTCCCAGTTTTAAAGTGAATGTACTTGTTATATGACTAAAGCTTTACATATATTGCAAATGTAGCGTGCAGTGATAGGTCTTGTTCATTTTTTTACCGACTTCAAAAAAGCAGGAAGTTCTTAATTTGACCCTATGTATTTTTTGTGTATACATCGATTACTCCGTGATGGTTTGATCAATTTGGAGGATTTTTTTAAGAAATATTCAGGATAGTCCCATAGCGATCATTATAATATTAAAAATTTGTATCTAAATACAACTCTGCGAGGAAGTTTCTGCGATAACTTTGAAATATTATAACTTATTTCCTTGAAGATTGGTGCATACAATATAGTAAAACAAAAAAAATAATTTGTACATAACTGGAGGTACAGTCTCTGACTTAGGGGGAGGATATATTTTCTTATCAAGCTATTTGTGTAGGTAATTATAAAACTTAATAAATGTTGATAATATTAAATATCTTTATTCGGAAGAATAAACTTTTATTGTATCAT